>JAHWFO010043354.1:3107531-3128185 GCA_023313115.1 Rhysida immarginata
ATGGAACCTTTTTCCAAATACTCTTCCTTCTACAATCATTTGATGATCATTGGACTTATTAAACTTTGTTTTTGTTTTGTGTTTTATTTTATTTGAAATTTTAATAAAGCAGCAAAATTTCAGTTATTGACTACAATTTGCTGCTCAGTAATCAATTTAAATATCTTTTGATACTTTGCAGCTTTATTACTTTTTCTGTTAAAGATAGCTTGGCAGTGAGCTCGACTGTCTTTTTAAAAGTGAACTTTTGTTAAAAAAACTATTGAACTTATTGAGGTACTTATCCACTAAATTTATCTCATTTGTAATTTATAT
Source organism: Rhysida immarginata (assembly GCA_023313115.1). NCBI lineage: Eukaryota > Metazoa > Arthropoda > Chilopoda > Scolopendromorpha > Scolopendridae > Rhysida > Rhysida immarginata. The sequence goes on from JAHWFO010043354.1 coordinate 3,107,847, forward strand.
AAGCTACCCCCAATAGAGTCAATGTTAGGTAAACACTGTTGAGAAGTCGGTTAAAATCAAAACTAAAGCACAGTTTCTTTATTGACTTTATTTTGTTTTGTCATAAGCATCTGTTTATTTCGAAATTTTCTCGAGTAAATCTCTGTTTAATCGTTGAATCTAAGTAAATCTTACATGAATCTCTGAATCCCATAGTAAATCTGTGAATCTTCGCAGGATTCCAGGAATTCTGACACATCTTTGAATCAGTTAACAATTCCCTGAATCTTGATCAAATTATTGAGATTCATGAATGTTTGCCATAATTCTATTGAGTGTCAGACCCCTTGGGTTAAACACATTAAGTCTGTTAAAAATCTGTCATACAAAATCAAGTTTTTTCCCAAATAATGTCTTTGATGATACATGCTATCTTCAGGTTCTGGAGAATAACAGAGCATTGAGAGAAACATGACGGGATTTATAGATCTTGGCAATAATTATTTTGCCAAATGAATGGAACATCATAGATAAAAGTTACCTACATGCATGTTAATCACAACTGAACAATGGCAATGCACGTCACGACCACGCGGAGAGCTCTCACTGCGAGTCGTGCTTGGCTTCTTTGAACGTTGTGCTGGGTGAGTCTTTACTTACCTGTCATTCCTTTAAGAGATTTAATGAGTATTTAAAGTTGACTTTAGTGAACCCACAGTTTTAATAGAATTCCATGGATACGGAATTACGTAGTGCTATCTAAAAGTTTCCAAAATTTAACATTTAAAAAAACTTACATCAAACTTTGATTTTATTCACCATCACCACCTTGAAAATAGTTCCATGCAAGTTCGGGCACTGGCTGCAAAGCTTCTGCCAAGAAAGGAATGAATCCTGAAAGTCTTTCTTGGAGAGTGTTTAGCACTGCCTGCAATTCCACTTGAATATTTTCTATTATGACAAATCTTTGCTCCTTCAACTGATTTTCAACCTGGAATGAAGGAAGCTGCAAACAGCTAAGTCGTGCAAGTACAGTGCATGAGGAACAACTAGTACAGTAGTGGACAAAACTTTAAGACCGCTGAGTATTTTTATACAGAATGAAATAAATACAAGTGGGATCAAATAAAAAAGGTATTTTTTAATACATTGATAGGTCAAGAATTAAAACAAAAAAAATTCAGCTAATTGCCTTTTATACTTTTGATGATATTAACATTCATCCGTTCTGAATGCTTAATTCAGTGGACATAACTTTAAGACCATGATCAAGAACAACCGTAGAAAATAACTATTAAATTGCTCTGACGGTATAGTTATTTGTTTATAGTTCCTCCTTTGTTAGACAGAATGTCCATTAATCGTTGATGCATGGAGTTGGTGAGATTTTCCAATATATTTGGTGGAATTTTCTCCCAGCTTCTGAGAATGGCTTGTTTCAGCTCCTGACGGTTCAAGTATTGACGGCCATCCTTGTATACATCCCGTACCATCATCCCCCATATATTTTCTATGGGGTTGAGGTCAGGACTTAATGCAGGCCACTCAATAACATTGATTTTGTTCCTTCTACACCAGTCCATTGTAGAATGTGATCTGTGTATAGGGGCATTGTCCTGCTGGTATACCCACTTCTCAGTAGCAATGTTTGATCCGCATGGAAGCAGGTATTGCTCTAACAACTTCTGGTAGCCAGCAGAATTCAGGCGTCCATTCACGAAAGCAAGCTCTGATTTCCCTCCTTTAGCAAATGCTCCCCAGACCATTACAGACCCTCCACCTTGTGCATGCTTTGAAAACCATTCTGGTTCCGTTTTAACGTCATGCCAATAATAGCCAATGCCATCCAGCCCATCTAAATTGAATTTCTTCTCATCACTAAATACCGTAAGGTCTCACAGCTTTGCATCAGTAAGATATTTTCGAGCCCACGCAATCCTCTTGTCTTTATGCTGTTGTGTAAGACAAGGGCGTTGTTTTCTTTTGATGTACTTCATGTTAGCAGATTTGTGAAGTACCCGTCGAACAGTTCTAGTTGAACTGGCAATTGTAAATTACAGATTATTTCCTTCGGTGTAGATTTTGTCTTTGCTGACCCTATGATGTTTCGTTTGTCACGAGCAGAAAGTTTTGATGGTCGTCCACCTGGATTTTTCTTCCTATAACTATCTCGTTTCTGCAGATATGATTGCACTACAGTCTTTGACCTGTTTAGAGCTGCCGCAATGAATCTTTGCGAACGCCCATCTTCATGATATGTAATAATTCTTCCTTTTTCAAAGTCTGTGAGTCTCTAACGTCGTGGCATTTTATCTGCTGTTGTAATGTTAGCAAAATGCTTTGCTTAAATAGCATAAAAAGTTTAACATGCAAATTGGCTTCTACCATTAAATTAAAGGTGCCGGTCTTAAAGTTATGTTCACTGAATTAAGCATTCAGAACGGATGAATGTTAATATCATCAAAAGTATAAAAGGCAATTAGCTGAAATTTTTTTTTTTTGTTAATTCTTGACCTATCAATGTATTAAAAAATGCCTTTTTTATTTGATCCTACTTGTATTTATTTCATTCTGTACAAAATGTTCAGCGGTCTTAAAGTTTTGTCCACCACTGTATTTTGTTTTTCACCAAAATCTACTGCAAGTTGAAAATATGTGGCCTCACATATTCATGGTAAAAACCCACCACTTGTTTCTGCACCACAATTCTGGATGGTTCCTTCTCATACACCCCCTTAACAGTAAAAATTCTACATTATTCAACTGACCAGGGGGTACAAACAAGCTTTCAGACACTTTGGAAAATGCCCTTTAAGTACATGTTTGACATTCAGTTCATGCGTGGAATGACATATCCCCCTCACCTATTTTTTTAATGTGAACTGTTAAGATGTGTGAAAAGGTTTAAAAATAATAATAATCCGCAAGAAAAAATAAGATATTCCAAATTTCAGATCGAGAACAACAAAGCCTTTCAGTTCTATAATCATTGTTAATTTTATTTTTTGTGATGATGCCAGAGCAGTTGATGCACCGTTAACACATTGGGATGCCAGCTATGATTGTATCCAATTCAGGCTTGACATTCACATTTGATTTTGCTCTTTTTCAATGCCATTGAAAAGAATTTAACAAAAGCCACTTAAGCAGAGATCTGAAATTAATAACTTAATCACATAACAGTGGGTTGATAGGGATAAAAATAAGCATATTTAAATGTGGCACGTGGTTCATTTCACGCGAGCTACCACGTGGAATATTTTTAAGGCAGGTATTATTAGAGCTAAAAACATTGAGTTATGCCACCGAAAATTCACTGGTATTAGGAGGGCTACATCACAGCCCTTTCTGGTGTCAAATTCAGCTGTTCCGAAATTAAGAAACCATGCAAAAAGCGAGGTTTTGTAGTTTCCAAGACAAAGATGTCAATTGTACTAAATTACATTGGAAAAACCACGAAGTGGTGCCATCTGTGACAGTATAAAATAATCCACTAGCCATACTGATGTCTTCTAGAAAGTTCGGGTTCTTGTAACGGGATATAACTCACCAACACAACGGGCCATTGCACAGAAGATATGGACATCTACATACATGGTAAACACTGTCAACCGTGATTCACAACTGGAGAGCCACGTTCATAAGTTGTTATCGTGCCATGTTCAAGAGTGACAGACCAACTGCTGTAAACTGTATGAAAGATACCTGTGTGATAGAATTATCACAAGGTTTGTAATTTTTTAGTTTTCTTGTATTATTCATTTCCTAGCACTCGTGTAAGCCTAGCCTTACTTGTTTTTTTTATTTTAATAAGTATTAAAAAATGTTAAGATTTGACAGGAAAAAAAGATTTTTTTTATATACATTAAACCCCAACATAAGAGAAATATTAAATTAAATATCGAGATTGCTAAATGACAGAATTTGCAAAATGATACTAATTGCTCCTAGGCCTGAACAAACAGAATATTGCTAGTAAATAGGTTAAATCAGGGTGCTTTCATCCATCCCTGGTTAAATACAATTTTTCATTTCAACCTTCATTTAATATCATACACATTCTCAAGAATCAATTACTACATATCAGATAGTCCCTTCGAACAACAAAAGTGTTCTGACAAAATATCGTGAACATTAAGAAAATGAGGTTTTAACAAAGGAGTATCTTTTTTCTGTACTACGGCTTACTAAATAGTTAAAACAGAAAATATGAAGTTACATTTAAATGAATTTTTAGGTCTCAACAAGCGAATTGTAATGTAAGCAGATAAAAAAAAATTGAAAAAAAAAATTTAGAAAGGTTACATAAAGTCGAATTAATGACTACACAGCCATAAAATTAAGAAAAGCGCTGATTATTGAGTTTTTCTTTTAAAAAAATTTCATGGCAGCTTAACAGCAGCAACAATGAACTATGCAGCCCAAGCTTAAAAAAAAAAAAACAATTTCGAATTAAGTTCTTGCTGAAGAGGAAGAGAGAAACAATAAATGAGATATAAAATAGAATGATCAAAAACTAAATAGCTTATAAAAACCTAAATAGAAAATACAAGTTAGCGCTGCATAAAAAAATATTTGCACAGGAAAAACCATCCAAGAAAAAGGCTACATGATTCTTTTTCTCTTAGGCTTCAAGGAAGCATAAAAAAAGAATTAAATGATAGTAATAAGATAAATTAATCTCACCAACACAGGAGTCACATCATCAACGCAATCAACAAGAAAATATAAATTTGTTTAGAAAATATGGCTTGCAAAAAGCTATGTGAAATCCGAGTTCAGAATTAGAACTTAGAAAAAATTAAAGCTATGTCTGAATGAAAAGGCATGGTGACGTTTTGTGTCCACATGTCAAAAGGTCCTTCCCCAACGAAATTTGGCTGTGCAGTTTTTCATAGGCAATGCAAAAGCTTTTATTCCTCATCAGCAACAATGTCAAGCTGTGGTGCTGGCATTCACGACAAAGAGCTGATAACGTGATGTTTTAATGCAATGAAAAAAATAGAACTCTCAAAAGAGATATCAAAATTTAACAACAATGCCAATGAACATCTTGAAGAGAAAAAAATATAATATATACAGTGATGGATGCATAAAAATAAGGCATACACTCACCACACTAAGGTTAAGCATTACCAAAAGAAAAAATTTTCACCCACTGAGTCGACCACCATCGCTGAACATAAATTGTCTATTAACTTTTGTTATTCAAATTCAGATTTGAAACTGATAAACTATTCATAAATTTGCTATTTTTAATTGCACACTAATATAAAATAAAGCAAATTATTCAAAAATTAAAAATATTAAACATGTAATACAAAATTTTTATGTGCTTTAAATATACAATTTTTATAAATTTAATAATCACTTTTTATCCTGATTATGTTTGTCCTTTCTAAATATAATAATGTCTTTAATCATATTAGTAAAACAAAGCTCATAATTTAAATGTTTTCTTTTTCTTTCGAGACTTTTCCATTTGCTTTTCCAAAAGCCGTCTTTCTAAATGTGTTCTCCTTTCCATCTCATCGTCACTTTCATTATCCTTAGGTTTTTTAATAATAGTTTCAGAATGATCCTCGCTTTTCATTTTTTTGGGGGAATCATTTGTTCTACTTGATGCCAGCGTATCTTTCACTCTTTTTTCTTCTTCTTCTTCTTGAATGTGTTTGACTATATCAGCATATAAATTTTGAACAGGTGGTAAAAAAGGATGCTCATATGCTTTTTTGAGACTATGTTTAATTTCCTCAGACAAACTGTTTGCCTGAAGAAATGATGCTTCATTGAAAGGTTGCGTCTCTAATCTTTTATGAGAGACTTTGGAACCTGACAATCGATAATCATTTATTTCATTATCTTTTCGGTGGAGCTGATGAAACAATTCATTGATACGACGTTGTTGTTCCATAACCATTGCAACCAACGGGAGAGATAAATGCTTTATGAATGTGTCTTTTGAAACCCTCTGTAGATAAAATTTCCATAAGAATGGAATTCCATAAAATTCTGACTCAAATTGTAGATGTAATACTCCATCATCTAAATGAAGAATTTTTGAGGTAACCTGGCTGGAATCCTTAAAGAAATTTGCTAAATGTGATAATACGGCTTGTACAGGTACTTCTATGCTTGGATTTAGATCATTATGTCTTTCTTCAATTTCTGACTGTTTCAGTGACTCATGCCACATATTGTGAAGATCACTTCCCATTAAATGATATGAACATCCTTGGTTGAGCCATTTGAAGATCATACTACGATTCTGTACAGTACAATCAATCCAAGGCACAGTTATCGCAGCTGATGATGCCTCTTCCAGAGCTTCACTCATCATGATCGCAGTAAAAACATAGCCTAGTAAATAATTACGAAGTCTTTTCACTCCGGGATTTACTTTGATTCCTAATTTCCATCTGCGCATATGACCAACCACCTAGCGGACGACCCCAAATCACGTTTGAATTAGACCGCGTATATTTTTCAAGAAATTTTGCTTTAACTTTCCAATCACAATATATTACTGCTTCTTCTTTTACTTTGATATAACCTAAGTTCTATGTTTGATATAATTCTTTTTTGGAAGTTTATTATTTTGCTGTTAAACGAAATTTTAACGCAGTTAAAATAAATGTCTTTGCTCGCTTCGATCACTCGAAGCGAACCATAGCCAACTGACAAAGCGATTTCCCATTTGTTGGAGAATTTTGACGTCATAACGATGCGTGTGCTAGCAATAAATTCCGGGGCGCGAATTTCCTTTTTGCAGCAAAGCAACCGCTTCTTCGCATGACGTCACCACAAAGCATGTGCTGCTCGTTAATTTACTTCGCTGCCTCACTTCACTCTCTCGCTAAGGACTCACGCCATCCACTCGAAGAACAAATTTTATTATGCACACAAAATATTCACTGCATTACAAAACATTTTGAAGGTCAGATTTTAGAGAATCAAATTAAGCTTTAAAAAGCAAGATACTTCATATTAAAAAAAAGATATTTCATTTGAACACAGTGTCATCAGCTTGATACGGTCTGTTACACTTATATTGATAGACCATAACTGACTATTAAAAAAGTTTTTAACTACACACTATTTTATACTGAAATGAAAGAAGTACAAAGTGTGAGAATTTCTTACATTTTGATTGTTTTAATATTCTCTCTGTAAAGATCTACAAATATAGCTATTTGAAATTAGGCTTATTTATAAAACATGGAAATGTGATAGCAAGTTGCGAACAAAAGTGAGAAACAATTGCAAACTACTAAATAAGTACATGTATGAATTGTAAAATAACCACACGTTACATACAGAAAATAAATGTAATTAGTTTTTAATGATCTTGCTTTATCTAATTTTCAGGATTCAGGCTGCTGGGAACATTTCAAAGTGCATTAGAATTTTTAATTGAAATACACACACCGGCCAATGAATTAGAAACCTTCGTTCAATAAGCAATCCTTATTATTTTATTATCCTAGGGAATAAGTACGTACTATAATGGCACGTGCTTTAATGGTACCATTATGATATCCCCTTAAACACTTCCTATAAACAGATATGGCATGTAATATATCAAACAAATCGTCACAACATACATGAACGAATATATAAGAATAACTAGTGATAGCAGATATTGGTCTAATGGCACGCGAAAGTGCAAGGATGTCTCATGAAAGAATATAACGCGTAAGTAATGTTGGTGTGAAATGTTTAGTAGTACGTGTTTTAATGGTACCAAATGGAACTTTCAATGCTAAGATATGGCATGTAATATATCAAACAATCGTAACAACGTGCCATGAGTGAATACAACGAGTAAATAATGATAATGGTTTTTGTTTAGTAGCACGTGCCCTAATGGTGCCATATGATACCATATGGTACCATTGGAACTTTCAATGCTAAGATTTGGCATGTAATATATCAAACACCTCGTAACAACGTGTCATGAGTGAATATAACGAGAAAATAATGATAGTGGGAATTGTTTTTGTTGCTTGTGCCCTAATGGTACAATATAGTATTGTTAGAACTTTCAATGCTAAGATATGGCGTGTAATATATCAACCAACTCATTACGAGTTGTTAGATCTATTGTTATCCATAGCTTATTTGTATCAAGAGCATAATGCTGTTAGGCTTAATGTTATCTAAAACTCACTACTGTTATACATATTGCTAATTAATAGTAGTTAATCGCTTGATTCAATAGTAGAAACACTTTAGTAATTTAATATGAAAAAATAATAGATGTTTACACACGACGCTTCAGCAATTGAGGCTCACTTCGTTTAACATTATGTGGGAATTCTTACAAATTAAAGAACTTCTATTTTTTTAAATTTATGAGGCATAATTTCACTCTCCATTTACCTTTCAGTTCTTCAAGTTTATTCGTTTAAATTCTCTCTATACATTACCTTACTTAAATAGTAATTTACAATTTAGTTTTCATATTTATTTATTTTCTCTTAAGTGTTTTAAAATGTTGATTAATTTAATGTATCCATGTACGATGCTATAACATGAAAATGTGCTCCCTTTATCCGCTTTGGCGGTAAAATTATTCTTGTTTAGAATTCCGATACGTTGCTTTTGTATTATTTCTTTGGGAGGAGTTGTTTTATTTAGTGTTTTTCTTCTTTTATGCACGCTTGATATTCGATGGTGGGAGGCTAACGTTTGTATTGGTTGGTAAGGCTTATTTAGTGAGACCTTCATTTGGGAAGGCTTGTTTTTAGTGACACTATATTTTTCAATCGGAATTATACGTACAGTAGGATCGCCAATGCATTTCTTCTTGAAAATTACGAATTTCTCGTCCCCCGTTTCCATTATGTCGTATTTCGAAACCCAGTATTAGTCCACAGACTGTCGTTGTGCGGTGACCCTACTTCTCTTTGTTTTGTATAACCTAAAATTTAACTCTAGAGATATTAAGCATTTGGCATCTGTTCAATGTAGGTAATAGAAACACAACACAGACATAAATAGATTGCAATATAAAAGAGAGCTAAATTAAATTATGATTATGAGTTAGGTACTAACCTGTGAAATACGTTCCAAACTCCATGGTTTTTTGAGGTTGCGTTCGGTTTTTGCATGACTAGCATAAAACTCGCGTAGTTTCGTATCGCAACTACATTTCACTGCACTTCTTCAATTAACGTATTATTATTCGCTTCTAAAGTAAGAGCATTGACGTTGCTTACGACCACCATGATTGAAGCACATACGCAAAGGGCTTTCAATGCCTCTAAGGGAGAAATGATTAGTTTTGTTTGGCCATGTCATGAAATTGACCTGCGTTAGTTAGGCATATCGACAAACGATTTCTATTCATCTATCGGCCCAAGGCATATCTTGATGTGGCCAATAGAAAGTGTTCTATATCATGAAATTCGACCATTTCATTAAATGATCGGGCGCTTCAGGATGTGGTCATTTCTACGATCGGACCACAACAGATACATGTGGCGTCAAGTCGTGGTGGTCCCACAATTCACAGTTTAGGAATTTTGCAAACCGTTCAGATTCTCCAACATCGACTGAGATAGTCCATTGTCGATTGGCTGAGCAGCAACATACCTAGACCCCCCCCCCCCCCCACCCACACTCCTCCTCGAGAAAAACAATACATATCAAGCTTACTAAAACAAAATTGTAAAATGGACATACGCCAAAAACGCCGCTTCGTTAAAAAGTTGGCACTCGGGCTGGAAGAGGGCATTTTTGAAGGGCTAAACCAACAGGCACACATCACTTAATACCAGCCGAAATAGGTCACATAGTAACAGCCCCTTAAGTTTGAGCAACAGAATCCAGAGGGAGTACCAACAAAAAAAATTAATAACAATTAAAATTTCAATAGCAGAGTGTCTGACAGGAAAGAGGACGAGAGACAATCGGATAATTCAAGAATTTTATTCAACACAATGCTTTGTGGGAATAACATTCAGAGATTATAATACGAAAAATATTTCTTGCTTTAATTAATACTCTTCTTTGAGTTAATAAATAATTTGGTATAAATTACGATAAATAATTTGCTTCTAATAAATCCAGTTAGATTCAAAGCTCAATCGATTAACGTTATATAAACGATCCAATAGGAATGAAAGAAAGTTACAATAGCTGAGTTTCAGCTGGCGGGTCGGGAACTTCTTCTGGCTGCAGTTTCGACGGCGACTGCTCGAAACTCGTGAGATTGGAAATCGTTGAAGACAGTGGACCACGGTAGTAGGTCGATCTGTCAATATTCGGGAAGTTCAGCGAGAAGGCTGTGTGACGATAAGCGGCAACCGTACTATACGACAACGGCGACCTATGAAGGTTTGACGTTCCGAAGGAGGTCACATATGACGACACGCTGCCTACCAAGCGCGGTAGGCCGAATGAGGCCTCATCGACGCTACCGGCTAGATGCGTAAAGAAGCAGGGACGCCGCTGGCCTTGGGAATCCTCCGGAAACGTAGGTATACTAATTGGTTCGGTTGTCTGAACTTCGGTCTCGTCCAGAGTCAGGAGAGCGAACGCCTCGGCGAGTACACCGTCCACTATCAATGCGCTGTCCGGTGGCTGACCAATAGAAGAGGGCATAGAGTTAGTGTCTATCAATTCGTAATGGGGATAGGTAACACTAGGAATGTCAATGTCCAGAATTAAACATTCAATTATATTTCTTTGATAGTTTTTATCATTAACGTTAGACACAAATTTACTGGCCTGCGTTTGCGAGAAATTGAGTTACTCAATTGTCCTTGTGCTTGTTCCTCGTTAATGGTTTCGTCTCGTAACTGGCATTCACGGCGGCGAGGAATTCTCCGCTGATAACGACTTCTCTGTGCTACACTTCGTATTTCTTCACTGGCTTTCGACGGGTAGAAGACACGATTTGCTTGTTGACGGAAATTACGGGCTTTCCGCATTGACGATGGGGAACGACCTCTTCTTTCGTTCGTCGGCTCGCTAGCATAACGGGAGGGGCGACTGCTGCTGTCGAAGCTTCTAGTAAATCTTCCGCACTCCTTGTGCTTGTCCGAGCTCTTTAACTTCCCGCCTGTACCAGCACGGTCCTTCTGTCCTCCTTCTCTCCATTCCGAACCCGATCTTTTTTCTCCGTCTTGACGTTTCTCTCTTTTAATTCCTCTGTTTCGACGTCTGCCTTCCTTCCCCCGCCGTTCGACCAATCCCTCGCTCTTCCTCTCGGCTTCTCCCCGGGATCGTCGACTTCTCTCGGCGGGGTCCGGCTGCTCGTTTTCTTGCTCTTCTCTTTTCTTCTTTTTTCCTGTCGCCTTCGTTTTTTCTTTCAACTCGATAAAACGAGGTGACACAGTGCTTCTGTCTCAGCAATGATGATCACCGAATACGAGTGTGGTGGCAACTTGGCAATCGGGATGATTCTTCTACCATTCAAATTGGGGTGCTATCAGTTACATTAGTTGGTCAGCAATATTCCTGCAGGGATTCAAGTTTATGGCTCTTGGTATTCCAATCTATTATAAACCATTTCGTTCAATTTTGGGACACCAAAGCGAAAAGAAGTTACATCTATAAGGGGACCGATCTATAATTTACACCAAATGCAAATCTCGACTAGGTCAGAGTTCTACCATTGGCTACGTGAAGAAAAATTGGCCAAAGAGAAGTTTGATAGGACATTCGACGGCTCCAGCTAAAGTTTCTAAAGTCTGCAATGGAACGAAACAAATCCCCACTGTGTAGCCTTTGAAGCCTTCAGAAAGAAGTGGGCACCCAAGTAATACAGAAATCAGGAACAGTAGGCAAAGACAATGCTGAAATCGTCCCGTTGGTCATGGACGAAGAATCCTACATTCCCAGGATCCAACTAACATTCTACGTCAAAGGTTTCGTCATTGCTTCGCACCTAAAGAAGTGCCAGAAAAATACAGGTTGTCATCAAGAGATATTTCCAGAAAAATTCATGGTCTGGCACGTAGTCAGATCCGTTCTGCATTTTCTATTTAGACTATCAGTGGTGCATACGTAATTATTTGATTCCGTTTAATTTGGAATCCTGAAGTTTGTGAATCCTTTGGCTTGACCTCGCATTGTCCCATTGTGAACGAATAAATTTGCAATTTGTAGTTCAACAACTCGAGGCCAGGAAAGAGGAAAAGTAAGATTCGATTTTTCCTTGATAGATACAGGTATTGGACATTGAAACTGAAACACCTGGTAGAAATCCAAAATCTTTATTTAATAAGGTGTTGGGGCACCGTGGGCAGCCAGCACAGCAGCAACACGTCTTGGGAAGGATCGGTAGAGGTCCTGCACAGTTTGCACCCCAGACCATTACTGATCCACCTCCGTGTTTGACTGTGGGTGCCAAGCAGTCTGGGTTGTAGGCATCAGAGGGGCTCCTCCAGACGAATACCCTCCCTGTTGTTTGGAAGACAGTGTAGCTGGACTCATCCGAGAATATGACGCGTTTGAGGTCATCCAACGTCCAGGTTTTATGCGTCCGGCACCACTGAACCCGCTTGGAGGCATTTGTACTACTGATGAAAGGCTTCGGTATAGCAACCCTGCCATGGATGTTGGATTTATGCAGGTAACGACGGATTGTCTTCGTGCACACAGGTTCCTGGAGGTGTGTATTCATTTCTGCGGTGATTTCTGCTGCGGTGGTTTTCCGCTTTCGTGCAACAATCCTGGTCAATGTCCTGACGTCTCTTTCCGACAACTTCCGTTTTCCCCTGCAGTTGCTCCTCCTGGACGTGGTTCGTCCTTCCTGTTCATATGCACACATCACCCTGGATACTGTAGCACGTGAGACATCACAAAGTGTGGCAGTTTTGGACACAGATGCACCTGCTAGACGAGCCCCAACAATCTGCCCTCTTTTGAAGTCGGATATGTCTCCCATTATAGCGCTCTGCACAGACAATTTGAAGCTTACTATCGAACTTTTCTACTGGAGTGACTACCAAGACCTCTGACACGTGATTCATTGATATGCATACGATTAATTACCTAGCAGAAGGTTCTATTCAGCCCTGGGGGTAACCAGTGCTATTTGCGAAGGTGTTTCAGTGTCAATGTCCAATACCTGTAAGTGTCCATGCGATCACCTGCTGATTAAGTGTCTTCCAATACCATCGAAATAAAAGTTCCTCTTTAATGTTTTTTTTGTCCAATTCATGAAAGAAGATTTGAAAAGAACTTTCAGATTTTGGAGTTGTTTGGTTTCACTCCTTAAAAATAAAAAAAAATAAAAAAAATTAAAAAAAAAGACAATCTCAGTTTATCGAGTCCAAAGGGGAAAACTTAATAAACATCGCTCTTTCTAGGCGAATACAGTCCAACAGTTAGAACAAGAAAAGATCTAAATGGATGTAACACTATTTCCCTTAATATCATTACTACTACACAAGGACCATGGCTCAGTCTTTACCATTAAACTTCTTTGAAATGGGAGCAAAACTTGCGTGAAGGCGTTAACACTCACACGGATTCCACCGAGTTTGGGATAAACTAAATAACTTTTGCAGGAAGGAGGGAGTGAAAAAAATAATTTGACGTTAATTTAAATAAGGTCTCTGAGATCCTGGGTTTGTGGTTTGAGCTCATACCAATCGGTTTTGTGGAAAATTAAAAACTGTATAATATTTTTATTTAGGAGATTGCGTAAGATGCTAACCTATAAGAAATTGCGTACAAGTGGTAGGGAAAAATTCTAAACATCTTACTATACTGTTCCTTTCTTTGGGAACTGGAAATAAGTTTGCGTTGAGACATTTAAAAACTAGCTATAACGATGTTATCCGCACAGCCTTTAAATTTGGACGGTACATTTCCATAAGGAATGTTTGTAAGAAAAAAAAAGATGACCTTCTCTTGATATTAAATAAACAAGAAATTAATCTCTCCAAGGAGGGTATAGTAAAGTAGCAGAAGCCCTGAGATCATCTCCCCTCCCTTTTTTATGTTTTAATGATTTTTTCTATAGTAATACTAGCTGAAGTACCCAGCGTCGCTCGGAGAAAAATATAGTTTTTCATATTTATGTATGCAGGGTAGTGTACAAACATAGGGGATGATAGAGGTATCAAATCTAAGGAACATTTCTCTCTTTCATTTTTTTCTCTGAGTATTGTTTTTGAGATAAAAAAAGTTGGACGTCGCTTAGACGTAATATGCCACTTAACCCGTACTTCTGTACCACGTCAAAATCATGGTCAATCATGTAATAAAAAGAACAAAAAACACATTCTGTATAGTACAATAACGTGACTTGTTTTTTATGAAACATTCAAATGTTTTACAAAAATTGTTCTAGATTAATAATTGAAAGGTCTTAAGAGGATTTTTTTTTCACGCCAAATCTCAGATGTTGAAATTATTGATGAAAATAGGAAAGAAAATTCCATAGCCTGCGTTCGAACCAGGAACGATTATACGCAGTAGGAAAGATAGTCCCAGCCTACGAACTGGGTACTGCTCCAACCAGCCCTAAGGACATATAGATAGCATTAATGCTTCCATGTCCACAGTGGCGCAATTGGTTGGCGCGTCTGCACTGTGATCAGAAGGTTCCTGGTCCGAACCCAGGCTGTGGAATTTTCTTTCCTATTTTCATCAATAATGAGTGTTCTAATTCACTCCCTCTGGCATGAATGCATGCTTCACATCGTCGCCGCATGAACTGACATAAAAATTTCAAAAGTTCCTGCTTCTTCGCGAATCTGGTCCGCAGCTATGGCGATTCCGGCTGCCATCCTACAGATTCCGAACAACTGTTTCCTGCAGGTAGGATTTCAACATTTTTTATCTCAAAATCAATGCCCCAGAGAAATAAATGAAAGAGGTAAATGTTGCTTAGATTTTATCCCTCTATCACCCTCACCTAGAAGCCGAAAGACATATACTTGCCAAATTTCAAGTTTGTAGGCTTCATAGTTCTGGAGATTTCGTAATGAATGAATGAATGAGTGAGTGTATACATTTTTCGCTCTTTCTTTTATATAATAGTATTTCCCCCTGAAAAAATCCTCGTCATCCTCGGCCGGGATCGAAGCCACATCTACGGGCATCAGAGCAACACTACCTAGACAGAAGGCCTGATACCGGAAACGTCATACACTGTTACATCATCATTAGTCGACCATTGTTAATCCTATTTCTACCAATAATAAGCCCTAAATTTGGTCGACTAATGATGATGTAACAATGTATGACGTTTCCGTTATCAGGCCTTCTGTCTAGGAGGTGTTGATCAGAGGAGATCACGCAACCACTGAGCCATCGAGGCCAATAAGGAAAAGTAAAGTCGTCTGCTAGACAGAGAGTAATGCCCACGCAAATGACCAGAGAGCACCAGTGAAAAAAAATCACGCTTTAAACAATGGAGTTTCCCATCCTGTATTTCTTCATCCATGACCATAGCCAAAATAATTTTTTATGGCCTATTGTTGCAGAAACTTTACTCTGCATTGTAGGACATGACATACATTGTTGGTCCCGCGCATATCGTAGGCTCATGTCCGACAGACAGATCAAGCAAAATTTATTTTTACTCTTTCCCCTTTGGGCCAACCTGACACTCGGCACATGTAAACCTTACCTTGAACCTAACGAACATCTCGTGCAAGTATGAGCTCAAAAGGAAAAGTGGTTCAAAAGTTTTAAGAACATTTACAGACGCACCCTGAATTTTTATATAGACCTTACCAATGAAACCGAAACTGGAGTAACTGCGCAAAAGCAGGACAGCAAAAAACTTGCGTTTCCTCCCTTGAAATGTGCAAACACTACTACACATCCGGAGGAAAAAGGAAGTTTTTTTGCTGTCCTGCTTCTGCGCAGTTAGTCCAGTTTCGGTTTCAAGGAAAAGATAAACAAACTCTGCCGCCATCTCATGAGGAAACAAACAAACATAAACCAAGATATATAATTTTTACCCCTTCT
Organism: Rhysida immarginata; assembly: GCA_023313115.1. NCBI lineage: Eukaryota > Metazoa > Arthropoda > Chilopoda > Scolopendromorpha > Scolopendridae > Rhysida > Rhysida immarginata. Next base: position 3,123,765 of record JAHWFO010043354.1, read on the forward strand.
CCCCCTACTTTAGAGACATGTAAACCTTACTCTGAACCTAAGGAATATATGTTGCAAATATGAGCTCAATCGGATAAGTGGTTCAAAAGTTTTTAGAATATTTACAGACGCACCCTGAGCCTGGATTTTTATATATAAAGATTTAAAAAATCAAAATGACTTCTATGGTCTATCGTTTCTTATCATTTCCGATCGAATGACATATCACATGCTATATGTTGCCATTAGAAAACGTTAATAGTTCTACTACGTGACTGCTACCCCCACAACTCCGATCCCACTGGAACAATTTGATCCAAACTTCATAGTAAAATAATCTTCATACCTAATTTCACTTCTTTACATACCCATATACCATAGACCAGATGGTCCCCTCTTACTCGACCCCAGTGGACCAGTCAAAACCAAACTAAATAGTGAAGTAGGACATGACCATTGTAAGCTACATTCCGAAGTCAAAAAATGTAGAAAATATTAAGGGGACAAACGGACATTGTGAAACTAATAAGGGCTCCATTCTTCCGCTACTTAACATGAAATTAATCCTCCCGAGGAAGGTATAGGAAAGTAACAGCCCTTAGATCATCTATTTTTATCCTTTTATCTGCACTTTCTATCCCCCCTCCAATTTTTTGATTAAAAAATTGATTTTCTCGACTGTATTGTTTAGAAAATGTAAAATAGCTCTATCTTATTTCGTATCTCATCATTTCTGATCGAATGATGTATCACATGCCATATGTTGCCAGAGTGCTAAAGACCAAGTGACTGCCACCCCCACAACTTCGACCCCATTGGGACAATTTGACCCAAACTTCATAGTAATGGAGATCTTACCTAGAGGAATCTGCACGCCGAATTTCACCACTTTAGATACCTCAATATACTTAGACCTTTTGGTTCCCTCTAACCCCCACCCCCGTAATTCCGACATCAATGGGCCAATCAAAACCAAACTACATAGTAAAGTAGGACATGCCCATGGTAAGCTGCGTTCTGAATTTCAACTTTCTACGTGTAAAAATGTACAAGGTAGGACCAAGAAGTAAGGTAACAAGTGCCCTAAAAATGAACCACTATATGCTAGTAACTTTTTGTTTTTGTGTGTTGTAGGTATTGATGAGTCGTATCCCTGGTGAAAACTAGAGAGCAGCACGGTGACGCAGTTGCAGATAATCGCAGTTCGAAGATGGCAGGGCTACTGGAAACATGGTCAAATGTTGAAGTGCGAAGTGTGATAAGGTTTCTGCATGCGAAGGGGAAGAAACCAGCCGAGATCCATCGGGAACTTGTGGAGGTGTATGGCAACAACGTGTTATCGAGGAAACAAGTGTGGTCTTGGTGTAGGGAGTTTGATAATGGGAGGACTGACATCACTGATGAGCATCGAAGTGGCAGACCGTCAACGTCTGCTAGCGACCAGAAAATTTGTCAGGTGGAGGGAATGATTAGAAAGGATAGGCGAATCACACTGTTACACATTGCAGAGGTACCGAACATTTCGTATGGTTCCGCTCACAGTATTGTTCACAACAAACCTTATCACACATCGCACTTCAACATTTGACCATGTTTCCAGTAGCCCTGCCATTTTCGAACTGCGATTAGTAGCATATAGTGGTTCATTTTTAGGGCACTTGTTACCTTACTTTTTGATCCTACCTTGTAGAAAATATGAAGAGGACATACGGACATTGTGAAACCAATAAGTGCTCTATTCTTCTGCTACTTAATAAAGAATAGGTACTATCTGTGAGATTGTTAGTGCGCTTCGCAACAAAAACCATCCCTGTAGATTTATTAAAAAGTGGTTTATTAACGACGACTGTTTCCACTTATGTAGACGCTTTAAATTTGAATTAGATTGTATTCTTCCCCGTGTTGTTGTGACATAGTTTCCTCATTGTGGTTTTAAACTTTGGAATGATCTTCCTTTTGTGTTAAGAGCAAAGGTATATAATTGTAGCAGTTTATTTGTATAAATAAGTTTATGTATTTTAATATGCGTGTATAGATATGTAAGATTGGTTTTTATTGTTCCAGTTTGTTGTTTATGCGTTTAGTATGTGTTTCTCAACTTATTAAATAGTAAATAAGTAGGATGCAATGAAACTCGCATAAGTGATTCTTACCGTCTCGGCGAACTTCGAGGTAGTACAAATTGAATCGAAAAAAAGTTTATAGATACGATTCGTGGATACATTCCTTGGGATCGATGAAGAAGTGGGTGTAGGCAAAGATTTGGCGGACATCACCTTGAAAAAAAAAAGTATGTCTAGTTGAAAGTAGTTTCGAATACTCAGCCCAAATATCGTAAATTTTATAGGAAAAGAGAAATTTGGAAGACAGCAAAATTTCTAAAAACAATGAAATTCTAAAGAATTGTTTTTTCAAATCTGATAAGCCAAACTTTTTTACCTCTCATCTAAAGATCCGTGGTCCCTCATCAATCGGCTGGAACGGTCACCTTCATCATCGTCTTTCCATTGCTTCTCTTCTAGTTTATTTCCAAAAACTTTTTAATAAAATAGATAATCGAAACTCGCGAGATCGACACTTTGGAGAGATGAAAATTACGAGCTTGAAAGCATTATTGTCGCCGGCTTTGAAGTTTTTATTTCTATATTTTGTGTTCTCTTTAAATTCTTAAAATTAAAATCTTGTTGTTGTTCTTTTTTTGAGAACAACTGAAATTGAACTTATTTATTGAAAATTTTCTGAATTTTTACGATATTTGCTTGAACTTTTTATAAGAGTAGCTCTATACATTTGGCTAATAAATTATGCAAAAGACATTTTAGTAACGTTTGTGCATGCACAGTTAAACATTATTTAGTAAAATTGCTTACATTTCATCAAACATTTAATATTTTTATAATTTGATTGCAGGGTGTTGACTCTACTGTAGTTTGTCAAGTTTCCTGAAAATGGCATTGCATTGGGTTGAAAATCCTGCATGTTATAAACAAAAAACTTATGAAAACATTTCGATTTTTTTGGCGAAACCTTTATATCTCCATGAATATACGTGCTCTTATCATACAAACGATCACAGATAAGTAAACGAAGCCTAAATCATATGCTATAGCTACCACGCATTTCAAGCATTATTTTTTATAGGGTGATCCTAAACATTATTTTTTTGTTCAATTTGTTGCTGGTCTCCTATTTGCCTTTGGGACAAAACCTTCACTGAAATATGTGAGGTGTAACATGCTCTTTACACCCCTGAAGATTCAGGATAATTCGTCAAGTATTTTTCTAGATATACCACAAAACGTCTAAATTCAAAGATGTTCATATTTTAATAACAGAAGAAACACCTCTTATCCACAAAATATTTTTACTGGACACCTCTGATTATGTCGCTTTCCACAGTGATTCAACGTTTTTCATGTTCATATTATTTTGTCCAACTTCTGTACACCCAGTCTGTAAATACCTGTTATATCCATTGCACACTTGATTGTCACATACAAGTTGTAAGTCTGTAGGAATAGCATATCTCCAAGAAAAACAAGACGTTAATTCCCTGATAAAGGAATAGGAAAAGTATAAGCACTGTGTTCATCTGTTGTTTTTTTACCCCTTTTATTAAGGTGACCAGAGTTTTCAAATTGAAAATCGAGACGGGACACTGGGATGAAGGGTGGAGGATTTTGATGTCGCCGAACACACTGCGAAAACAAACGAGAACGTTAGCGAAAACATCGGACGGACCACTTCAAACGCGTTCGTGTGATTCATTTATCTCTGAGAAGAAGAAACGAGACATCCTATCCAATGGATGCTGGGAGAGACTGAAGGAGCTGGTCTTCATCCGATGAGAATGCGAGAAAGCAAGCTCCTCCCGTTACATGTTGGAGAAATTTTTATATAATTCGGAAGAGTCGGACAGAATAACCGAAGTCGGGACAAATAAGCATCTTGATTTATCTTCTAAAAAATTTGGACTCTCCCGGAAAAATCGGGATGTCTGGTCATCTTCGTATTTAGAAAATGGAATGTCTGGTCACGAATCTATTATTTAGAAATCGAAAAAGAACTTTGCCTTCTTTCGTTTCTCATCATTTCGTTTCTCATCATTTGCCATGATGCCTTTTGAAAACGTTCATAGTTCTAAAGACCAAGTGACCACTACCTCACAACTTTGCTCCGTCTGGGAGAACTTGCCTAAAGTTCATAGTAATGGATATATTGCCTAGAATAATCTCAGGGCCGTAGCCAGGACGTTATCTTGGGGGGGGGGGGGGGGCGATTTTCAAAAATCCCGGACTTTTTTAAAAAATTCAAATTAACCGGACCTTTTCCCATAATGGGTTGGTCGTCGACCACCCTCGCCCCCCCCCCCCCCTGACTACGGGCCTGTATACATATTTCCGGAAGTCTAGCTTTATTTCCCAGATTTTTCTAAAAATAGT
>JAHWFO010043354.1:3128585-3201100 GCA_023313115.1 Rhysida immarginata
TATGTATGCAAATTTTCAGGTCTTCCTTGTATCGCTTAAAAGGCGTATAAATAGGCAGATCGGTATCACTGTGCCAACTGACTATTAGTCGTCTGAAACGTAACGTGATTGTGGTTACACGACGAGAATTATCAGAGTTTGAACGCGGAATGATAATTGGAGCTAGACGCATGGGACATTCCAGTTCTGAAAGGGTGCGGGCATTCAACATTCCTCGATCCACAGTGTCAAGGGTGTACAAGCGAGTACCTCATTTCAGGCATTACCACCCACCATCTAAATGCTCTTGACTAGCGACATCTAAGCAGAATGGTCCTTCGGAACAGACACACGTCACTAAGTCCACATAAACCTGTGATCGATAGCTTGCCTACTCTGATCGAAGCTTTCCTGTACGCTGAAGAAGGCAGCTTGGCTGCCGAAATGTGCATCCATCATCCGATTAAATATTTTATGTGGATTAGTGGTTTCTTCTCCTTTCTTCTGACGTCTGTCCACAGTATCTGGCTCCATTTATTCAGTGTTCACTAAGTGAGTCTTCTTTTAATAAAATCATCCTCCTATTAATGAAATCCAATTTGTTTATCAAATATGCGAACCTGAAGTGAAATTAAAAACGCCCCTCAAGTCATTCTTGAAAGTAACCAAACCTGTTCGCTGACAGACACTCAATTAATAGCCACATTCAATATACTAGAAACGTGTCTGTCAAACAAAGGGGTTTAACTTCGCGGCAAGGAACACATGCCTGTACTAAATTGTATGTCTGTACTATTTTTTCCCTAAGTAGTGAGAACTCGGTCAAAAAAATCACAGCAAACGAAGAAAAAGAAAATTAAAAAACGATTTTTGGTGTCATTAATTTTATGAAGAAAATGAGACTCGCCTTGAATATTTCTTCTTGCATAGAACGCTTATAGGATACTTGCTACAGAAATTTAATCCTGAGAAACCTTTCTTTCTTTCTTTCTTTTTTTTTTGGCAGAGCCTTTCAAAGATTGGGAAAGGTCCGTTACCCGATATTTTCAGTGACTGAGTGAAAATATTACAGAATAAACATCTTTACAATAGCAACGTGTCATATTAAATTGATGACTGAACCCGAACTGGTTTTAGAGTAGTAGAGCCTTCAAAGTTAGAAAAAGTGTGCTGTTTCTTTTGCGAAGATCAAATGATAAATTAACAAAAAACTCATCTCTATTCATCATATCTATACGAGTGTACAAGTAGTCATAAAGTAAAAAAAAAACTTAATTTGTTTCACATACGAGGGCGATTCAAAAAGTAACCTTAAAAATTTTTTACTTCGCACAAAACGTCAACAAGGAACAAATGGCGTCACATTTCGACATAGTCTCCCTGGCGATTAATACACATGCGCCATCGTTTTGATAATGCTTCAATATCTGGAGAAAAAATGCTTTCTTGGGACGTGTGCGGAGCCACTCACGCACCGCCTTTTGAACTTCGTCATCAAACCGGAATTTGCGGCCGCCAAGCATTTGGGTTCCGCCTCCCGGAACCCGATTGTCGAGTATTACATGCCCAAAGGCACCACCATTCGGATCTTCTGAGGTCTAAACTGAAACCTTCCATCCGCATCAAGCGTCGTGGACTTCTCATCACAAAGGGAGTCCTGCTCCAACACGACAACGCCAGGCCCCATACATCCCGTGCCACAGCTGCCACCAAAAAAAAGACCTGTACTCCATCCTCCGTACTCCTCCGAAGTTAAGGAGGCGGTGTGAGTGGATCCGCACACGTCCCAAGAACTTCTTTTCTCCAGGCATTGAAGCACTACCAAAACGATGGCGCACGTATATTGAACGCCAGGGAGACTATGTCGAAAAGTGACGTCATTTATTCCTTGTTGACATGTGTTTTGTGCGAAATAAAAAAATTTTAAGGTTACTTTTTGAATCGCCCTCGTAAATTTCAGTTACTGCTGTATGATATTTTTTTATTTTCTTCCTTTTAATGCATAATTATTTTCTGCCTTTTAATGTTCACAAAAAACTTCCAATTTGATGTCACAATCATTGAATAGACCATTAGTAAGAGTAAATATTCTTAGTGAAATAATCAACATAAAAGGGGGTTTGTTAATTTATACCAGGTCTGTAAATATGAAACCGGAATTTACCCATAGAAGACCCTAGCTGTCGATGTAGTTACCGTCAAACCGGGTCGTTGGCGCCATTTTCTTACTCTGACATCTGACAAAGAATTTCAACTCGCAACAATAAAAGTTTCATAAAACAGCTTAGTTTGTAATAGCGTTGAACATGTCGAATTTTGTGCCTGGAAACTAAGATTTGTGGAGAGCATTGATTTTCTGTTACCATTTGAAGAAAACTGCTGCAGAATCGCATCGAATGCTTGTCGAAGCTTACGCTGAGCATGCTCTTGGTAAATCACAGTGCTTTGAGTGGTTTAAAAAATTCAAAATTGGCGATTTTGACGTGAGAAATGAAGAACATGGAAGACCACCGAAAAAGGGATTAGTAGGGTGTGATCTATTATGAACTGCTGAAACCTGGAGAAACCGTTAAAACTGAACGCTACCGACAACAAATGATCGATTTAAATCAAGCTTTGCATGAAAAAACGACCAGAATATCAAAAAAGGCAACACAAAGTGATTTTGCTTCATGATAATGCACCGCACAGCAAAACTGGTCAAGGAAACGATTGAGGCGTTTAGTTGGGAAATACTTTCGCATGCGGCTTAGGCCAGTATTCAGAATGAGCGCTCTTGCTCTTGCTCAGGACCATTGTTGAATACAAATTTCATATTGTTGAATTCGTTCTCAACAATGGTTTGAGTAAGAGCAAGAGCATGATGAGCGCCCATTCTGAATACGGGGGTTACTCACCAGACTTGGCTCCGTCCAATTACTACTTATTTGCATCAATGGGATACGCACTTGCTGAGCAGCGCTTCACTTCTTACGAAAATGGCTCCAGAAACAGGTTTTTTTTGGCGCGGCATCCACAGGTATAGCCAGCGATGAGCTACACTTCGAATAAAATATTTTTTATCGTTTTCATACAGTAAATGTGTATTTTCTATACAAAAATTCCGGTTTCATATTTACATACCTAGTAACTTGATCTGCTGCAAAAAATGGCTCAGTTTTTGTTAACTTTGATGCTCTACTACTTTGAGACCAGCGCGGGATCAGTCATCAAATTTATATGACATGTTGCCATTCTGTAAAATTTTCATAATTTTTACTCAGTCCCTTTTGAGGTTTCAAGCACTGAAAATGACGTATAACGGGCCTTCCCTATCTTTGAAAGACTCTACAAGAAAACCGAAAGGTTTCTCAGGATTAAAATAATCCTATAAGTATCAATTATTTAATAACGTCCATATTTACAATACTGTTGTTTTTTATTCACTAAAGTCAACTTTCATCCCATTTGGACATCTTCAGTAGTTATTTTTAAACTGAGATTCTTTTTTGAGGTTTTTAATTTTCTAACAATGGTTGTCATTAACAATGATTTTTGCTTTTGCTTATTATTGTCTTTAAGATAATATATTATAATTTTTTTTCTTAAATAAAGATTATACAGGGTGAATACAAAAGTCTGAACCCCCCTTTTATTTTTTGAACCGAAGCAGATATGTCAATTTTGATGAATCCAATGAATAGGTAGTTGTGGTTGGCCTATCCCATGGTGCACTTTTCATCATCCCAAATATGCAAATTAGAACACATTCAAAATTTATCTCAAAAACCGTAAGGGATAGAGAAAAAAACTCAATTGAAAACTTGTTCAGCATAAAAAAACAAACAAAACCAAAAAAAACATCCAAATCGGACCAACCAATCACCCACAATCACGTGGTGAACTGTTTGTAGCTTACAAACAGTCACACTGCACAAACAAATTACTTCAAACAGTTTAAAAAACAGTTAATCAACAAAATGCTCGATGTGACGACCGTGAGTACCATAACACAATTGGGCACGGAACCTAACTGACGCCAAAACATCGCCAAGCATGGCTGGTGTCACTCAGCACGCTTCCTGGATTCGTTGAGCCAGATCCTCCACTGAGGCGGGCTGCGTAGCATAAACCTTGTCCTTCAGGTATCCCCACAAGAAAAAGTCAAGTGGTGTAAAATCAGAGGAGCGGGGTGGCCAACGAACTGGTCCTCCTCGGCCAATCCACTGTTGTCCAAACATCTCACTTAGACGCTCGCGAACGACCAACCCGTAATGTGGAGGAGCTCCATCATGCTGAAACCACGTGCGCTGATACGAGGCCAATGGCAAATTGTCAATGAAGTCTGTGACTACCACGTTGAGAATTTCAGCCCGGTAGCGTTCTGCAGTCAGTGTTCCATTGTAAAAATACGGTCCAACCACAGTGTCATTATACAATCCACAACACACATTGATTCTCCAGTTCACTTAATGAGTTGCTTCTCGCAGACATCGTGGGTTTTCGTCTGCCCAATGATGATGGTTGCAGAGCTGCCAACCTCAAGGAAGTCACTGACGGGAGATTCGATTTTCCAAAAGGAGTTATGCAAATCACACTTGATATTAAAATTTGCATAGTATCAAATTATCTACATGGAATTATTATTACAGAAGAATAATATTAATTAAATATGTAGTGAATTAAAATGCTTAAATAAATTTAACCTATATTTTTATTATATAGTATTTATTTAACATCAGTATAAATAAACTGGGAGACAACCTCATTAAATTCTAATTTTATTAATAGAAGAATTTTAACAGTAATGATATAACTCATATTATTGATTGTGTATTTTTTTTATTCGCATCGTAGTGTAGAAATAAATTTTCGTGTTCAATGAAAAGACGATCCAGTAAAGACGGTAGCGCCCTTGTGACGATCCAGAAAAGATAGTAGCGCTCTTGTGACGTAATTTCAATATAGCGAATCATGGCAAAGATAAATGGCGGATATTTTTCAACTAAACTTTAAAGTTCTAAAAGAGAATCTTAAAATCGAATTTTTAATTTTACAACTTCAATTAACTTTCGGGTTATTTATTAATAATTGACATTTCCCGTATCGGGAGGCGGGAAATGGTAGATATATCGTGAGTCTCCCGCCATTATCGGGAGAGTTGGCAGCTCTGTGGTTGTGCCTGTTGATAACTCCATCCCTGGTGAACTGGGCTTCATCTGTCCACAACACCTCATGAATGAAGTTTGGATTGTCATCCAGGCAGGTAAGTAACCAGTTGCAGAAGGCGGCCCTAGCAACATAATCCAATGGCAGTAACTCCTGGTGACAATGAATATGGTATGAGTGAAAATGATGTGCGTGTAGAATGTTGAGAACAGTTCTCTGATGGCACCCAACATCTGCAGCAATTGCTCTGCTGCTTGTGTGAGGATTTGCAGCAACTGCAGCCAGAACTAGTGTTGTTGTATCCTCGTCACCTTGTGCCCTTGGTCGTCCTCGTTCTGGATTAACATTCCCTGTAGCTTCGAATCATTGAATAATGTGACGCATTGTTGACGAGATGGATGGCGTTCGTTAGGGTATCTGTCTGGATACAACCTAACTGCAGCATGTAGGTTTCTCCTTGCCTCTCCGAAGCAGAAGATTATGTTGACCATTTCCGGAACAGTGTAGCTTGCCATCCTGGAATTGTTCTGTCTTCTGTGTGCTGAAACATGCCTTTTCCGCATGAAAGTGAATGTGAGTATGGTAATTTATGTTAATTTTTTGATTTGCATGCTTTATTTATTTATTTTTATTTATTTATTTATTGATTAGTAATCCAATACGTCCATCCAGAGCCTGTATGGCTTGAGGCCGACGAGTTGGGTCCCTGGATGAACCTGGATTAACGACTGCTGTATGATGGTGGAAATATCAACATTCAGTTTTCCTTGTGCAGTGTGACTGTTTGTAGCTTACAAACAGTCCACCACGTGACTGTGGGTGATTGGTTGGTCCGATTGATGATTTTTTTTTTTGTTTTGTTTGTTTTTTTATGCTGAGCAAGTTTGCAGTTGGGTTTTTTCTCTATCCCTTACGGTTTTTGAGATAAATTTTGAATGTGTCCTAATTTGCATATTTGGGATGATGAAAAGTGCATCATGGGATAGACCACCCACAACTTCCTATTCATTGGATTCATCAAAATTGACATATCTGCTTCGGCTCAAAAAATAAAAGGGGGGTTCAGACTTTTGTATTCACCCTGTATAATTTTTCTTAATTTGTATTTCTTCATTTTATATCTCACGTTGTATTGTATATTGTTAATTATTCATAAATGTCCATTTTACAATACAAAGTTTTATTTCTTATTTCTAATTTTTAAACATTAATTACATAATTCTCTTAGTCTTTTGATTTTACTCAAGTTTCATTTTTTTTTTCATCTTTTGAAATTTGGTTAAATAGTCTGTTACTTATCTATTTCTTGTGGGTAGTATTTGTTTAGCATACAAAATTTTAACATGATATGCAACTTGTGGCATTACAAGTTCAATATTCAAAAGAATAAACATTATCGTTCCCCAAACCAAGACAGTCTATCTTTAATGACAGTCGTAGTCTTGATCTAAACAAACCATTCCATAGTACAGTCATCAACAGGAAATAATCCACACTTGAATTTTACTCTAAGTTTTACCGTTTCAATATTAATTTATTTTTAATAATTTAGTATTACATTTAGAGTTAACATTATTAAGATTATTAAATTTAAATAATTATAATTTAAAAAGCTATTAAAACAACACATTAGCATGAAATGTAATATTAAGCATTAAACTCGTGTGGATTATTTCCTGTTGATGACTACATTCGTAATAGATCCTTTCCCACAATCAAACAGTAATGGGTCACAAGTTATTATTACAACATATGCATTATTGTTCACAAAGTTGATGTTATATTAGCAGGTCAATATCAATCAACATCAATAAGAGAAGGAGTGGTTTGATAATAATTCGGTAATATAAATATGTAAACTCCTTTTTAATGAAAATAAACATAAAATAAAACAAAATAAATTAGTTAATTGAATTAAAGTCACCAAATTTGTTCTAATGAAGGAAGGAAGCAGTTGTGGAAAGAAGGTGTAGATCTTGTAGAGGTCAGATGATACGAGTAGCTGAAGGAAGACAGAAGAATAGTACTGTCCAGTTCCCACGAAAATGCCCCTGCATTGTTGAAAGTGCTCACTGCGCGCGCTGCAGTCGTGGACGAGTCCACAGCACTGATAGGGATTATACAGCAAACGTTTTCAAAACAAAACAATGAATAATATTAATATATGTTAATTGAATAGTAAATTACTTTTGAAATAAATACAAAGACGATTTGGAATCTCTTTCCGTACCCATTAAAAGGGCTTTTTTTGTTTGAAGATTCTACAACTCTTCCACTCCACTTAAATCACGTGTCCCTCCCTATCAGTGCTGTGGACTCGTCCACGACTGCAGCGCGCGCAGCGAGTACTTTCAGAAACGCAGGGGCATTTTCGTGGGAACTGGACAATACAAATCTAATGGGAAAGTGGCTGGAAGATGTTGATTAGAAGAAATTTTGGCAATGAGGATCATCTGAAAAACACAGTAGAAAACTTGGTTGGAGGGACAGCTTGGAGACACGTAATAATTGTAGTTTTGTTTGTCCTGTGTAAATGTGTTCACAATTGATGCATGGAATTTGGTAAATTATGTTAGTGGTGCTCCATTTTTATTTGTTATTTAGGCAGATATCTTTGTGTTTTTGTTGTTGTTTAATTATTTGTTGTTTTTCATGTTTGTGGTCGTTATTAATGTTTATGTTAGGTTGTTTGTTATTTTTGGTGTGATTTTTATGTTTGCTATTTGTTCTAGTATGTTTTTCAGTTTGTGAAAAGTTTTTTTATTGTATTGAATATCTTTTGTATTGTGTGTTTTGAGTTAGTTTATTGTTTGTTGTATTTGTGAATGTTTCTATAAATATTTTATCAATTAAATTTGTTGGATATTTATTATTTATTAAGTTTATTTTTAGTTCTTTTTTGTGAAATGTAATTTGGGGATGCAAGGTTTTTATTTTTGTATATATTGTTCAATAGTATTAATTTTTTGGTGTGTAGGTTGGTGTGATCAGTAATATGGTATGTTATTGCCTTTTGTAGGTTTTTCGTATAACTCAAAATTTAGCTTTTTTTTTCATTTCTTATAATGTTTAAATCTAAAAATGTGATTTTGTTGTTGATCATGTGATTGTGTGTGGATATGTTTCTTCTAGTAGTTGTTTTATTATTTCTATTGGTCTGTTTGTAATGATTAAGATGTCGTCAACATATCTCAGCCAAATTTTTATGTATTGTGTTGTGATATGGTTAGTAATATGTTGTTCAATGTAAGTTTATAAAATGTTAGCTATTATGGGTGATAATGGACTGCCGATTGGAAAATCTTCTGTTTGTGAATATATTTTATCACTGAATTTGAATTGATTATTGGTGAAACATAAGTTTATGGCTTGTATGATTTTTAATATTTTGGTATATTGTATATTTTGTATGTGGTAGTTTTATCTTTATTATGATGTCTAGTATTGGTTTAATTTGGATGTTGTCGTACATGGCTGTTATATCTATAGTGAAAATTTTAGCATTAAGGTCACTATTCTACAGTCTCTAAAAGTCCATTTCACATATGGAGAAAATATATTCTCACAAATGTTCAACAGTATATTTCACTTTGTCTCTTAGGACTTATACAAAGATAATTATCATGAATAGAGGATGTGTGTTTTCAACAAGATTAACTTGGAAAGTTAAAAGATAAAAAGAACGAGTCAAAATCTCAGATCACTATCTACAGCTTGAAGGGACATTGTTGTATGCTGTAACAATAGAAAAATGGAACACACTCACCAGCATAGATTAAGAAATACCATAGATACGACAAGTGATTGTTGAAAGTACTAGTTGAAAGTGGGAAACTAAAACCTACAACACTAGCGATCCTTGTGAATTAGTTGGGCAAAAGTTTCGTTTCCATAGCAACCTTGTAAATAAAAATTATTATAGCGCGTGAAGTAACAGATTTTTCTCCAGAAATTTTTTTTTTTTCTTAAATGGATAATGCAACAAAAATAGAAAAGGTCTATGGTGTGCTTGGTTTCGCCTTGGTTTCATTTCCATATTCTACGCTTTAAATGTAATTCGAAAAAAAATTACTGGGAAGCTATGCCCAACTAATGTCCAGTTCCCACGAAAATGCCCCTGCGTTGTTGAAAGTGCTCACTGCGCGCGCTGCACTGATAGGGATATTATACAGCAAATGTTTTCAAAACAAAACAATGAATACGTGTCCCTCCCTATCAGTGCTGTGGACTCGTCCACGACTGCAGCGCGCGCAGTGGCATTTTCGTGGGAACTGGACAGTAATTCATCAGGATCGCTAGTGTTGCCGGTTTCCCATTTTCAACAATCCCGTGTCGTATCTATGGTATTTCTTAATCTATGATCACCAGACTTGATCAGTAGGATTCTAAAGTCTTCAATCAATCGCCAAAATCCTGATGTGGAGCAGGAAAAAGGCGATAGGTAGCAACGTGGTTTCAAAACAGGAGAGGCAGTTTTCAGACTTTTTTTACATATCTTGGCAAAATAGGGTCTATCATAAGTAGCCAAGACTCAGATTCTGCAGTTAAGCATGTATCAATAACTTCTTAAATAATAGGAGTAAGGCAAATTAAAATGCCCAACAGGAGGCAAAGAGTATTCTTCACCCCTGCTGAAGAGACAAGCAACTTATCAATGGAATCAGTCTTTCCTATTTAAGTCCACTAAAATAATTCCACCTGTTTACTTTATTTTATTTCAAAACCAGAAAGTTTTTTTTTTTTGTTCCCATGGCAACTGTCCAAAAGAATTGGCTTTTCATTTTTTACTGACACATTGTTCAGGCAACAATAACAGTACAGAAAGAAAAGGCAATTTACAGCAATTCATCATAATAATTTCAAAAAAAAATGTTTTAATATTCACCAGGCGGAAGATTAAGCAAGATGGGGAAAAAATTCACAGACGTTGCACATCATAGTTGAGTCAATTTATCTGGATTAAGTTCTCAACTATACTCTTCAAATGAATTAAAGGCCAATACGGAAAATAGGATTCCCCAGTATTTTGATTTATTGAATCAAGACCTCGCCGCATCAACGAATATATCGGTCAACATGTGGACCCACTACTTATTAAATTCCCTGTAGCTTATATCTAGGCACTGACTATATGTAACTGTTTGAAATTAAAGTTGTTGTTTTTTTTTCAGAGTTTACCAGTTATATGTAACTGTTTACCTGTTACAGTAATTTCGAATTATGTCTGATCTTAATAACTTCATCAAAGAGGAAAAATTGTCGTTGCTATTAACAGAGGTAAGCAGCTTGATACCAGGACGCCTTTGTTGAAAGAAAAACATAACTTGGAGCATTGTCTAGTTCAAAACAGTCTGGGGTGTGGACAAAAAATTCCGTCATCGCTCCAGGAAGATACTTTTCCAACATCTTTTGGTATAGATTAACATGAAAAAAGGTATATATTAAGTCGCATTCAAGTCTTGTTAGTGGTCTTCATCATGATCCACCAATAGAATCATTCACTATGGGCACAAGGCACTCTTGATCGCATTTCTCTATTGGTGGCCTCTCTACCCAAACGCGACCATGAGATCACCGGCGAGTGAAGCGGCTTTCATCATTTCACGTAACATTTGCCCAATCGTCATTGGCGATACTCCTTAAACCATTTACTTCCGAAACAAGAGAGTTCCTCTTTCCAGCCCTTCTGAAGAAGCCCATCAAGGGCACGTTACATTTTGCAACTTATGGGCCATGAGCTACGCTCGATGGGGAGGCGTCTAAGTCCACTGATGTCCTTCCGATTATTCAGCGCCACCCGTGAAGAGTGGCCTTCGTACTTCTGCACATCATGCACAGTGGATCGAGGATGCCCGATCAAACATTAATTTTGCGAATTGAATGTCTACTGATGGGGCACCCTGTGAACATTCTTCTTTGAAAATCGGATACTGGCTGACGCAGTCATGCAATATTAGCATCAAAAGTGAATGAGTGCATCATGGGAAATGAAACCACAATAAAATAGGCGTGTCCGGACAATGTATTTGGCTCTAATATTAGGAGCGTATTATATTCCAATCAATCATTATGAATGCAATGAATAGAAATTTAAAATGGCCATTTACTAATGAAGGAGCCTGTATATATTAATGAAATTCAATACCGTGATGCCAATCTGTAAACTGACAAATGAAATAGGCCTTTAATTATTAAGGCACGTGTGCGGGGTGCTACCCAAAAATTCCCGAACTGTACCTCTATAAAATACGCAACTTACCCGATCTTTTAATTCCACCGTCATCTTCAAAGTAGTCTCTTTGGGCATCTATAATCTCTTCCAGCGATGTTCCCACTTCTGGAAGCACGCTTGCTGCGATTCCACCTGGTTCACTTCAATGAAATCAAATCGCCGCCCTTTTAATCGCAATTTCAATTTTCGGAAGTAATAGAATCACAGGGGACAGCGGTCAGTGTCATGTTGTGTTCGTTGAGAAAGTCCCTCACAGCGAGCGAAGTGTGCGCCGGAGCATTGTTGTGATGAAGCAGCCAGTATTTCTTCCATATCTCTGGCTTTTTGCGCCTCACGTTTTCCCTCATTCGTCTCAAAACGTCCAGTATGACAGTCCAAGGCGATCACATACATCGTGGATGATCTGACTTTGGTCCTCTCGGATCACGTCACGCACTTTTGCGCTTGTCCAGAGTTGGCCTTGTTGACGGTCGACCAGAATGCTTGTCGTCTTTCACAGACTCCCGACTATCTTTGAAACGCTTAAACCACTCAAATATTTGGGTTTGGCCTAAAGCTTGTTCACCAAAAGCCTCCTTCAAAAGTCTGTGGGTATCAGCCGCAGTTTTCTTCAGCTTTAATATCAAGAATCGCAACACAAAGAGTGACAAAAACAGCTCAAACTCAAAATCACGTGGACATAGGATGACACAGCTTGGCACAATTACAGCTGAGACGTACCCCTAACATCGTCTATCGGCAAAACTTCGTACCTTTTACGGTTCGGTGAGAATAAAACAATAGATAAATTTTGGGTAGCAACTCGTATATACAGGGTGTCTCACCTAAAGTGAACCAATAACCAACTTTTAAAATACAAATCTGACAGAGTACTTTCAATGGAAGAATTATTGTACCTTTCTGAGGGGTTTTTATGTGTATTCCATTTCCAAAAAAAACCGACGCCATTTTCGAATATGGAAGTCAACTAATTTTAATGGCATTTTCAGATTGTACATAACATTTGAAAAATGTTTTATTCTTGGTGTTTTTTCAATTGATCCAACCGTTTAGGAGATAGAGGCAGTGAAAGTGTCGTGTGTAAACACACCATCAACCTTTGTTTTCGTTTAAATTGATGAACAATTTCTGTTTTTTGCCTTTTCTTTAAATCCAAACACACCACTCTTTCAGTGCTTCTATCTCTTAAACGATTGGAAAAACACCAAAATTAAAACATTTCTCAAATGTTGTGTACGCTCTGAAAATACCATTAAAAGTAGAGGTTTCCATTGCACATTTCAAAGTTGACTTCCATATTCAAGAATGCCGTTGGTCTTTTTGGAAATGGAATACACATAAGAACAGTAATTCTTCCATTGAAACTACTGTCAGATTTGTATTTTAAAAGTTGGCTATTGGTTCAGTTTAGGTGAAGACCCTGTACTTGCATATTCAATTTGCTTCTAAATGCCAATAGAATGTGTTCAAATTGAAGATGTTCTGAATATACAGTTTTAATGGATTCAGTAATCAAGCTGTTGAAATACAGGTATTGGACATTGAAACTGAAACACCTTCGCAAATAGCACTGGTTACCCCCAGGGCTGAATAGAACCTTCTGCTAGGAAATTAATCGTATGCATATCAATGAATCACGTGTCAGAGGTCTTGGTAGTCACTCCAGTAGAAAAGTTCGATAGTAAGCTTCAAATTGTCTGTGCAGAGCGCTATAATGGGAGACATATCCGACTTCAAAAGAGGGCAGATTGTTGGGGCGCGTCTAGCAGGTGCATCTGTGTCCAAAACTGCCACACTTTGTGATGTCTCACGTGCTACAGTATCCAGGGTGATGTGTGCATATGAACAGGAAGGACGAACCACGTCCAGGAGGAGCAACTGCAGGGGAAAACGGAAGTTGTCGGAAAGAGACGTCAGGACATTGACCAGGATTGTTGCACGAAAGCGGAAAACCACCGCAGCAGAAATCACCGCAGAAATCACCAGGAACCTGTGTGCACGAAGACAATCCGTCGTTACCTGCATAAATCCAACATCCATGGCAGGGTTGCTATACCGAAGCCTTTGGATGCCTCCAAGCGGGTTCAGTGGTGCCGGACGCATAAAACCTGGACGTTGGATGACCTCAAACGCGTCATATTCTCGGATGAGTCCAGCTACACTGTCTTCCAAACAACAGGGAGGGTATTCGTCTGGAGGAGCCCCTCTGATGCCTACAACCCAGATTGCTTGGCACCCACAGTCAAACACGGAGGTGGATCAGTAATGGTCTGGGGTGCAAACTGTGCAGGACCTCTACCGATCCTTCCCAAGACGTGTTGCTGCTGTGCTGGCTGCCCACGGTGCCCCAACACCTTGTTAAATAAAGATTTTGGATTTCTACCAGGTGTTTCAGTTTCAATGTCCAATACCTGTATTTATCAAGGAAGCATGACATGCTGGTAAGGTTCTATTTATAAAAATTGAAGTTTTTCCACAATAATTCTTGTCCTACATTTATCATAAATTACAAAAGCTAATTACATAATAAGCTGGAAATAGTTAACAGCATAAAAAGTTTTTCTAACCTGATTTATATTTCAACTGCACTATTTAAGTAATTGAGAGTTTTACTTCACTTAAATCATTTATAATTCTGGAGTTCAGTTGAGATACTTAAAGCTTTCTTTACAATATATTCTTCAGCCAATGCGTTAGTATTTAGTTATTAAAAATGTTGTGACCATTTGTATCAAGTTTTCTAATTTCTCCGTTTACTGGAAATACAGTAACGAGAGAGAGAGAGAGACAATATTACGAGGAAGTCTCGGACAATCCTTGTGTACATGATGTTTGACAATTTTTTTATGTAGAAGTCACTTTATAATTTATTATCTTAAAATTCACCCTTAATCAATATCCCAGTCCTATTTTAAATAAAGAGATAGGAAGTTGTAAAACTGGAAAATAAATTCGGTTAAATAAATTTTGAAAATTATACTGTTTATGCATACAGGCTTAATTGATGCCTTCATATCTTATAGGCATAAGTTAGATAAATAACTACCAGAAAAAGAATAAACAAGCCAAGGATTGGAGAATCAATTAAAATGGCAATAAAGGTAATAAAGCAAAGCCCATAAAATAAGGAAGTGCACAAGCGAACAAAAATAGGGAAGAAAAAAATAATATAAAGCACTAAACATATAAAGAAGGAGAAGAAGAATAGAAGTCCAGCAACAGCAGCAGCACAATCATAGCTTCCTTTTTGGCGCGACGAAGACACAATTCTCGTCTTTGAATAAGAGCGCCGTACAGTTACGTTATTGTCTTCGTATACACTCGTTCTGGATCCCATGCTGGATTCTTGAGAGATTTAGGTTCAAAAGCATCTACATTCCTGAAAAGTAATATTTTTTGAATGATACCATTCGGACGTATTTTAAAAGTTCTTTGTCCATAGGCTTGTTGTCCATTGGTTACTGGATGAATTTTCGTTTCTTCATTGTGTATGAAACTAGAATTCACGAATTTAGATCCTATTTATTAGTTAATTTAAATAACTGGGCAATTACATTCCTATATGTTTGTGCTGGGTATTGGCCATTACTGAATTGTTGATTGTAAACGTGTATATCGCGTGCAGACAACACCTCCTAGACAGAAGGCCTGATAACGGAAACGTCATACATAGGTTTCTTATTTTTGCCTCAGTGGCGCTAAAACTCGTCCCCAAGCAATTGAAAATAATGCATTCTGAATAGCCGATATAGCTATTTAATTTAGCTAAAATTCTTCTTGTCTAATTATAGGTTTTAATAATTGTTTTTATAATTTATTATTTTAATTAAACTGTCTATAATAATTTTTAATCTTTTAATTTATTAATGTATGACGTTTCAGTGCGCAGACGTTCTTTCTAGATTGTGTTGATTCTTCGTTCTTCAGTTATTGCCGTGATTGTTGTTAACATCTTATTGTCGTTAACAAAACAAATACGCGTGATTTCGGTTTGGTTAAACGAAATCGAAGCTTAGGCTAGAGCCGAGATTCAGCTCTAATGTACCAAAAAAGAGAAACCTATTTGCCTCCACTTCTTTTCACCGGATGGACAGGCCTTCTATAATCTAGTGGGCCATACTCGAAGTCACGGTGGAGATATGGACAGGCCTTCTATATCTCCACCCATTATTGCTCTCTGGTCATGCTCCGAATCAATGTGATCACGTGATCAGAGTACTAGTGTCATGGCCACTGCTATCACGGAATTACAAAGGCAACACTGGAAAATGTGTTAACGACATATCTCGTTAGTATTAAGGATCTCTGGGCGTAACCACCATAGATATATAGTAAATAGATCGCTAGAACCCGCCCAACAAGATAGAATACATAGAGTGGCTGTACAGCCGCCATATTTGAAACCAATTGAAAGTCCGTCCGCCATTTTTTCTTTAGTATAATCGGCGTGGCAGACCTATAACTAAAGCATGGTTTCCTAGGGCGTAGTAGAGGAGCCCATGACTAAAGGAGCGATTTTCAAACCAACGGGTGTTCCGCAAAATATTTTTATTGACAGAAAATCAAATTAAAACCTTTTAAGAAATATAATAATCTTTTTATTTCAAATTATAATAAGTTTTATTTTGTTTGTGGTAATAACAAAATCCTAAAAGTTTGATAATTTAAGTCTGCCGCGGAAGTTTGACTCAAGTGCATTGTGAAAGGAACCAAGGAACAGTAAATTAAAGGATTGTGTGTGACAAATATTTTTTAAATGTACAATTAACACTTCATATTTTAACGTTTTTATTTTATTTTTTTAATAGAATGAGCCTTTTTGACCCTTATAAATAACGAGTCTTATATACATGTGTCTGATAATTTTCAAAAGACTTTGATTTACACAAGTGATTCATTCTACATATATCACTGTATCCTGCAGGTAAAAATACTGGCTAGCGAGGGGGGAGGGGGAGACGCTGCGAAGATCAAATATGAGAAGACGGGGTGAAAAAATGATCATCATGCCCCGGGCGCAATTTACCATAGCCTGCGGTTTATTTTAGCAATTTAAATTTCCATGATAGGCTTTGCCTAATTGAGGAACCCTGCATACGAAAGGAATGAAGGGTATCCGAAACGCCTACATTAATATAATTAATTTGTAATCTGAAATAAATGTTGTTTATCGCTTCGATTATTACAGTTGTACGCTGAACAAACTGCAGGCATGTTCACGTTCTATTATAAAAGAAAAAAGAAAAAAAATCCTTTACAAAACTCAAATAAAACCACGACTTTTTGTCACTAGAAACCCAGGTAAAGCTATCTGATCCAACACGTAAAGAAAACATGGCGACCGAGTTTGCTGCTAGTCGCCGCGAAGGGCGCTGTATCCAATGGGGCATCCTCTCTATGTATTCTATCCAATGACGTATATTAAAGATAGACTCCGAAGCAATTATTGTAATTTGAAGCAAATTGGGAAGCTCCATGCCCAGAACTGTCACGGCCGAAAGTGAGTGAAGATGATGCAAAATAATGGCTAAACATGAGAGTAGCTGATTAATAATTCTTTCACACGCCGACCACGGAGTGATAAGTTTATCTTTTCGTTTATTTTGTATTTGAAATACTTTATTATATTTTATAAACAATTTTTCGATCATGGTTTCAATTTCAATTTCGTTTCGATCGTCTTTCAGTTGTGTATTTTAATTTTAGTTACGTATTTTTGATTTATGCTTGTGGAAAATGATTCCTGATCCTTTTTCGTGTCTGTTTATACAGTTGTACGCAGAACAACTTTGAGGAATGAGTTTGAATTAATTATTCCTCGGGCCCAAAACTTTCAAAAACAAAGCAGCCAGACAGCAAATTACTCCACGGCTCACTCCTGCCCAGAACTGTCATGGCTCAATTTGCTTCACTTTTTGCCGCTCTTAACAATAGAATTCGGAGTCTATCTTTAATATACGTCATTGATTCTATCTCATTGAACCCGCCTCTTCGATGAAGCCAAGCGCGCCATATTGCTTCACTACAAAGATTATGCTGTACGCGTTCTTATGATCCTATGAAAATATTTTTCCAACTATTTTAAATTATAACCGCTAGAAATTATGTTTAGATAGGGCTACTCTGCAATTGGACTTAGAGATCAATTTGTAATTTTTGTTTAATATCATGTTATTTTCAATTAAATTAATTATGTATTTCTTATATCCATCAGTTATTCGTTTTTATTTTTTTTTCACCTACAGGATTATTGATAATCTTGTTTTCTTTTTCACAGAAAAGCAGTCTATATTTTTTAGACTATGAATATTTAACATGAATCGTTTCAAATAATATTTAAAAATACTTTAAAACGAGACTTTTTTTTAATAATGCAAGTAACAGGCTAACAAAAACACCAGTAACTTTTGACCCATACAAATAGACCCATGACTTTTGGCATGTGAGTGTAAATAAAATAAATATTCACAAATAATGACTATAAATTTTTAAAGGTGGTCAATCTATACTTTTTTTCATCTCTACCTTTCGTCTAGTTACCCTCAGGCAATAACCACTTTCCAGCGATAATACAGTGTTAATACTAGAGGATTATCGGGTAACTTCAAAACCTGAACAAAAGATTTTGTACATTCGCGAATACACGATATATTTTATTTGATTTTTAAGATTAACTTCGGCAAGTTTTTATATTTATTTTACTTTCAAAATTAACTTAACAAATTTTTCATGTATTATTTCAAAAATTCGATGTTAAATAAATATAAAAACTTGCCGAGTTAATTTTAAAAATCAAATATAAAAGTTTGTCGATGTAATTTAAGAAATAAATTATAAATTATTTTCCGATTTTAATTTGAAAAAAATAAAATATAAATCACGAGCTGAATTAAAATAAAGTGCAAAAAGTGTTCGTCAATAAATTATTAAAAACTTATACTCTTAAAATAGTATATACTTATTTATTTATTTGTTTATTTATTTATTTATTTATTTATTTATTTATTTTATTATTTATTAATTTGTATTTTAATAAATAATGCATGTTAACACAAAATAGCAACACTATTTATAATAATAATACGATGTAAAAAAACAATAAACGAAAGCATCTCTTTCACTTTTCGCGAATGTTTTGTTCAGGTTTTGAGTTACCCGATAATCCTGTAGTACGAGGTAGTGAGGTTTGGGGCAAAAGTTATGGCAACTATTTTTTTTCTTGAAGATACCAGTCCGGTTGGAAAATGTGACATATACAGACGAAAGGACAAGGTGTTAACTACATGTGTGGACAATGAATAGCACTGAAATATCGTAACACACTAATTTATTACGGTAGTATACAGGGCAATATGGCCTTCACGGTTGCTCATCACTGGTTGACACACGTCCTTGCTGAAACTTTCCTACCCACCGTGATACTTGTTCACATTCGTCGCTAAGAAATTGCTACGAATCCTTTACGCTACTAAAACAAAATCTATGCAGCTGCAGCACGAACCGTATCTTGACATGTTGAATTTTTGTTTACGTTTTAGGCAGAGACCTCTGTCCGGTTAATTAATTGCCATGCCTTGTATTTGGACACCCATTACTTATAACGTCATATCGAGTGCACAGCAATGTGTTGAAGAGATGATGCAGGCCGTTGCATTGCACGACATTGAGGGCATACCAAATGACATTTTTCTGCAAGAGAAGGACCGGCGCACACAAACAACATTCTTTGCAATATGTCCTGCGATCCTTTGCAGGTCTCTCTATCCAGAGAATCGGTGGGACATTGCTGGACGTCGAATTTATGCTCTCCAGCGACTCGAAATGAAGATGAACTCTGGACTTTGATGAATACCATATGGACTAAAATACCCCAGGAGCCGCATAAACGAATTCGTTGGACTAATATGGCTAATATGTTGGACCTACTACTTCTAAATCCCCTGTAGTCTATATTCAGCCGCTGGCTAGGTGTATTTGTTTGAAATTAAAGTTGTTGTTTTTTCAGAGTAAACCTCTTCTGTTTACCTGTTGTGGTCATTTCGAATTAGGTCTGATCTTACCAACTTCAAAGAGAGCAAATTGTTGGCGCCACAAACGTTGTAAAATTTTATAAGGGCTATCAGGAGTTACGGTATCGAAAGTCATGAGAACATGCATTATTACAGTCTGTTTAATATGGTAGAGAGCGAAATTGGCCGAGAAAGACGAACATAAATAGGGTAGTGACATTTAAGAAGACAACTGACTACAGAATTTAATCTGTATCTCGTAATCCCATTTGTACAAAATCAGTGCAGAGGGAGCTTCATAAGCAGAATTTTCATATTCTGGGTGAGTATATACAACAGTGTGTTGTAGGTATACGAGAAACATTTTAACTGTTGCAATGCAGACACAGAGCGATTTTTCGGACGTACAAAAAAAAATGATTTTGGCTTTCGGGCCAAATGTGGCAGCATTTCAGAAACTGCGGTGTTTGTGAATTATTCGCGTGCTGCTGTGGTAAAAGTGGACCGCGCATGGCAAAATGGCACTATAGGAAATAAGCGACATGGAAATTGTGGTGTTCCACGACCCATAGATGAAAGAGGGAGAACAGCGGCTGCGGCAGTGACTGTACGTATGCTAACGACTGTGCATCGGCAGAAGAGGCTGCAATGTGAACGGTAGTATCGACAATGGACATCCACTGATTGGCAATAGGTTGCCTTCTTAGATGAATCATGTTTTTTGCTCTATCGGACGGATGGACAGTGGTGCTTACGGCGAGACACATCAAAAACCAAACACCCTTCAACAATTTGTGGACGGCAAAAAGCTGGCGGAGGCAGTGTTATGGTCCGGGGAATATTTTCGTAGCATTCTCTGGGTGCACTCATCATTGTGGATGGCAATATGAATCGATTTAAGTGCGTATCGAGCCTTGCTGACCATGTACACCCATCCATGGTCTTAATTTTTCCTGGCCATGATGGCATTTTCCAGCACAACAATGCGACATCTCATACGGCTGGATTTGTACGTAAGTGCTTAGAAGCGTCAGTGTTTCCTAAGCGTTGTTGTCAGTGAAAGGGAAAAAATTCACAAACTGTAGTCTGGTATGTTTGACAGAAATGATTAGGAGGGACAGTATAAAAGTATAATAATCGTCTTGGGAGCTGAGTAACCATACGTAATTATGAGCACGTAAGAGACGGTCCAAAGGTACATGTGTGGAGCGGATTATTGTTCAATTGGACAATTGGGCCTTCTTCACGTATAGCACCGTAATAAGAAGCAAACATAAGAACACAGGATAAAAATTAGTCATTTTGAGAGTTCTATGACGCTTTTATGTAAAGTAGTTTGAATATACAAATGAATGCGCATGAACATATTTCATTGCGAGATAGTAGTAGCTAAGCAATGTACGAGCATTTTTAAGAGCAGTTTGTGTTATTCCGTGTCGAACTTGGCTGCAAAGTTCCTAAGCCAGACGTATCTCGGTGGCAAAAAGGGGTCATAGCATTTGCGCGGACAAAAGGCTATCCCGTGCAAGAAGTAGCTATCTTTGCCGGAGTATCAAAGCGCACAGTCATCCGTGAATTCAAGTAATGGTCCACAGGCACGTCGGGTGGCAACAACCGTCGAAAATGGGTTGGAAATCAGTGTTGACTGAACGGCAGCAAAGACGAAGAACGCGCCTGGTCATGGCCAACCGCTTTCAAACCAGGCAAGAACTGCTGCAGGAAGCCAATAATGGGCCCGCATAGATAAGTTTGTTTAAGAACCTTACGAGGCATTTCGCAAGCGTCCGATGCTCACTCCAGGTCACAAGAAAGCTCATGTACGGTGGTGCAAGCGATATCAGAACTGGACTGTAGACGACTAGAAACGCGTGATTTAGTTGGATGAATTAAAGTTTTGTCTTTATTCGAATGACGCTTGACGTCTTGTGTATAGAAGAAACGATGAAGCCTTTCACCCTGAATGTGTCCAATGTGTGGTGCAGGCGGGTGGTGATTCTATGATGCTGTGGGCAAGTTTTCACTACAATAAACAGGGACCTCTCGTTGAAAGCACACAAGGCTTAACCAACATCACAATCTTGACATTCTGGATGGACAACTACTACCTTTTGTGGATCACGTCAAGGATGTCTATGACCTGAACGAGTCCACTATCAAGACGATAACTGCAAGTTTCACAGGGCTAGATCCACTGAGGAGCGGTTCGACGGGTATGATCAGACCGTGCAACACCTCGATTGGTCCGCCGAATCCCCAGATCTGAAACCAATAGAGTATCTGTGGGACCACCTGGACCAACGTGTTAAGCGGAAGAATCGCCATCCGACTAATATCGCCGCCCTGCGGGATAAATTGTATGCAGCTTGATTGAGCTAGATAAGGGCAATCTAAAGACGCTCGTACAATCAATGCCCTAGCGGATTAAAGCTGTAATTAAAGCGAAAAGACGTGTAACGTACTATTAACAGCAGGTGACTAAGTTTTTGTCCGGTGTGCTTATCTAGATATGCTGCAGCACTATGCTTTTCCCTTGTTGGATTAACTCCAGACGAATATAATTTTCCAACAGAGCGAGCTTCACCCTACTGAGCACGTTACGTGTTGACTCCTTTAAATGACAAATTTCTCAACAGATGGATCGGATGAGGTGAACCAATGTCGTGGCCTCTACGTTTGCCAGATATTGCTCCCTTAATTATTGAAAAAAATACAAAAAAGCACACCCATGGAAGATTTTCATGCCTATAAAAATACTTTACAAGGTTCGTTCGGATACTTCAAACGCACATGAGATTCAGAAAACACGTCTAGATTCAGACCGTTCAGTTCAGTGAATTTACTTACCACAGTTCCATTTCTGGCCTCTTTACGTCTTCTTCTATCCGTCATTTGATTGTTTGATTCCTATTTGCTAACTGTCGACTTCATACTCGTCTCGGTATTTAGCTGTTTCTTCAGCTCATTTATTATTTTAATTAATTGAGGCAGTTTCTGTTTCTCTTCGCTTTGGGCAAAACGACTTCTTTGCTACGATAACGAACAATGAAATCTTTGGTTTTGTTCCAGTCGTTGGCTCTGGATCTGATGACATGACATGAAGCATAGTGGATATAAACAATTTTCTTCAGGTCTAATTTTCGCCTACACTCTGACCAACGAAAGAAAAACTGGTCGTGTCGAATGGGGACGTTGCATGGAATTTTTTTTTACAAATTAGAGCACTGTTCCATACAGATTGTGTTATGGTGAATACAAAATCGTTGTTAAATTTATTAGAAATATTAAAGAAAGCTATTAAAATTAACGCTAAAAACGTAAAACCACGCCTCCCAACGAAAATGATATCTGACGTCACTTTCCACCAAACGCAATGATTTTATGTGCATGTGAAGCTCGATCTGATGATTAAGCATTGTTGGGTGTAAGCTTTAACCATTGTTGACGATAATTATGAGCTGGCAAGTGACATCATAATACTCACAGGCTATGACGTACCGTTTTCTTGTGGTGTCAATTTTAATATTTTTTTTAAAAATAACTATGAATATTTTTCACAAAAGAATTACTATTCCTTGATATTGATAACGAATACTATAGAAAGCAATAATTTAAAATTTTCATGCAACTTCCCCATTGAATGTCAAATTTCGATTGTTAAACATTGTTTAAGTTTCATCACGGTCTATAGATATTCATGGTCATCGAGCTCCATTGTTAAAATGAAGCTAAAGTTTCTAGCTCCCAGTAGGGCGGGAACTCTATTGAAAAGTGGCGCTGCATGTACATTCGGCCCAAAGTAGAGTGCCTATATTATTATAGGCACTCTACCCAAAGACGCCTGCAGCGCCGCCCTATCGACAGACAGAAAATTTACTTTCAGTTTCAGTTTCAATGAAAAACCTCTATCGCAGGTCACGGTCACGGTCGGTCCTGATTCGATCTATGCGGCACCTGGCGCGATCTGTTTTCTTTAGCTTCTCGAAACAATGGAAAATGGCCGAAGCTCCATGACCATGAATATCATTCCATGACCGTGGTTTCATTGAAGAAGTGACCAACAATTGAAACTGAAAATTTAATTGAACACGCCCAGTTTTTCTTTCGTTGAACTATGAACAAAATTTTAGTAATTAGGCGGTGATATTTTCCAGGATAACAATGCCCGCAGCCGGCAATGTCCAATCTTGATTTGAGGAGCATGAAAATGAATCTTTACCATCTTTCCTGACAAGCATCATCGAGCCATTCTGCTCTCTTTCATTCAAACTATGCGAATTTTTATTAATTAATACGAGGTGAAGTCAGTAATGAATATGACAAATGGATATGAAAATGAAACAAATAAGAGTACTGACTTGAAAACTACTTTTATTTCTCCACATAATCTCCCTGTACAATGAGGCAATTGTCCCATCGTTTCACAAGCCCCTCAAAACCATCTGCATAAACGGGCTGCTGTCTGAATCAGGCAGTGAATGTTGCGAAAGTTCAATCGGGAATTTTTCGAGCATTCCCCGTATACCTCTAACTTCCTCCAAGGGTCCTCCATTTGTTCGGCTCCAAGCTGTACAAAGGGAATTCACCACCTGGCTCGGACAGCAGCCCAAAGAATTTTATGCTGCTGGTTTTGAGGGGCTTGTGAAACGATGGGACAAGTGCATCATTGTTCAGAGAGGTTATGTGGAGAAACAAAAGTAGTTTTCAAGTCAGTACTGATTTGTTTCATTTCTATATCCATTTTTAACTGACTTACTGATTTCCTCTCGTATAATGAAATATTGTTAATTTGTTTTTCAAAACAGATGATTCTGTGTAAATATATTCACAACCCTGCTAAAAATATCCGGACAATCCCTCTTCACGTACCCTAAGGTCACCGACAACTACCATCAAGGTCGAGTGGCGCTACTATCGTTTCAGCTTTAATGGCGGTGCAGTGAGGCCGTTAGCCAGCCAGCTCCAGGAATGCGTGGTGGGATAAACGAAACGGGTAGAAATTTACTGAACGTTAACTAGCAAATCTTGCTGAAGAAAAAGCAAACTACTATTTTAAACAGAAAATGCCACGATATTGATGTGTGGCAGATGTTCTGGCCGCTATGGGCGAGGAAAAAAGATTTGCTTTCATAAATTTCCTTGAAACAAAGCCCTCTATTTGGAATGGATGGTGAAGTTGAAAATAGAGAAAAAAACCCTTGGCATTTTAAATATATACTGGATTATCAAAAAGCTTCACCGGTACTGAATAAAGGTTATTACAAGCATCTATAATGTATGTACTGTAATTTAAGTAAATGGATAAATGAATTCATCACTGAATGTGGCAGGGGTCGGACTAAACGTAGGATACCTAAAAAGTAGGTGATCGTACGAAGGCTATTGGAGCGTCTAATGAAAGTACAAGTACTACCTACTACAAACCTAGCGTCAATAAACTTCGGACACCAAGTAATTTGGCTAAAAACACAGTGAAAAGTGCATACAGAGGATTGCAGGCTAATGAAAATAGATTTACTGAGTATATGTAACAATATCAACATCGATTTAGAATCGATTTAATGGTGTGAAATAGTTTATTCAAATTTATGTAAAATTTAGTTGTCAACAGGTTTCAAAGAACTTCGTACACAAGGGGTCACCAGCATATAGAACTTTCCTGAAGGCTGTAGAAACGCCCAGAATGCTTTGCATCAGGCTCTAAAAGCACCGTCCACGCGACAGAGCACAGTATTCGTGTTGTTTTGAACCATGGGACGTGGTTAGCCAGTAGAAACGTGTATACGGCAAAATATTATACAGCAGTTCCAGAATAACAAATCCCAGCGAGCTATTGCTCATGAATTATCAGTTCCACTCTCTACTGTTAATGGGATCATCAAGCGTTTCAGAGAAATCGGGAAAACAGAACCAGGGACTGCACCAGGCAAGCAGCGATTATTGAATGTTAGGGACCTACGAATGGAACTGCTCCCATTGTGAAAAAGAGGCATGCTCCCATAAGTGAAATGACTGTTTGGCCTCGAGAATATTTTCATATACCCATATCCGAAAGCACAGTCCGCCGTTACATCAGAAGATGCAACTATTACTTATACGCTACAAAGAGGAAGCCATTTATGAGCACTGTAGCTAAGCGTCGCCGGGTAGCATGGGCCAGAACCCATCTAAAGTGGACCCTTGCTCAGTGGAATAGTGTTCTGTGGTCCGACGAGTCCACCTTTGCAGTGATGTATGGCAACAACGGTCGCAAGGTGCTAAGGACCAAGCACGAAAGTAATCATCCCGACTGTTACCAGAGAAAAGTTCAGAAGCCTGCATCGCTGATGGTGTGGGGCTGCATGAGTGCAGCCGGGACAGGATCGCTTCACTTTTGCGAGGGCACTATTAACTCTGCTGCCTATATAAACATTCTTCAACAGCATCTGCGTCCATCCCGCCAAAAATTGTTCAATAGAAGATCAAGCATCTTTCAGCAGGACAACGCGAAGCCTCATGCTGCTCGGAACACCAAGGCTTGGCTACAACAGCAGCGTTTCAGGGTGCTTGACTGGCCTGCCTGCAGCCCAGATCTGTCACCCATTGAAAATGTATGGCGCATTTTAAAGCGAAAACTCAGACAGCGGAAGCCTCGAACACTGCAGCAGTTGCGGGCGTGTATTTCCGAAGAGTGGGACAAAATTCCAGTAGAAACAACGCAGAAGTTAGTGTCCAGCATGCCTCAACGACTTCGGAGCGTCATTCGTCGGAAAGGTGACGCCACTCAGTGGTAATGTGCAATAAACGGTACGGTATACGAAGTTCATTGTAACGTGTTGAAAACGGAACATTACAAAAAGTGGCTTATTTAATTTTCTCGTTTGTTTTTATGTTAAAATGCTATATCACAGTTGCACTAAAGCTCTGTGCACTCAATAAAGTAATTTTCATTTGTTTACAATTAGTTTCGTTGTACTTATCCAAAATTCTGTAGGTGTCCGAAGTTCATTGACGCTAGGGTTGTAAAAAGAAGTACTTGTACGAATACTCCTACCGTTTCAGCGCAAGAATTTCCGAGATACACTGACTAAAGACGGTAGAAAGTTGCTAGGAAATGGGTCTCTCACGGGAATAGGAGGGGGAGTTCAAACCGCACCTACTACATGTAATCGTACAACGCGTCGTACGAAGGTGATCGAATCATCAAACAAGAGTTCGATAGGAGTAACTGTAATAGTGATAATAACAATAACACCCGTAGGCGGTAATTCCTACATCTTATGCACCCAGCGACTAAATCAGACCCACAGCAAATCTCTTATCACCCACGTGGGGTTAATAAAACAGGGAATTATGCTACCCTTTTTCTGTTTGATTCGCCATCTGAAGATCTCTGGAAATAAAACGAAATTTTCACGAATACAAAACAAACAGTTTTAAAGCGAAATAAGTAAAAACGCTTGCTTTAACCAACACCTCCTAGAAAGAAAGCCTGTGCACTGAAAAATCTTACATTGTTACATGATCATAAGAAGTCTTAATTTAGGGCTTATTATTGGTAGACATATGATTAACAATGCCTTTTTAGGACGATGTAACAGTGTATGAATTTTCAGTGCATAGGCTTTCTTTTTAGGAGGTGTTGCTTTAACACGGCCTCTCAATGTTGAGTCTACGGGAGCTACTGCCGCCCACTGCATAGTGCTAAATATTCTCACTTGGAAGTGTTAGTTGAATCTGACGGTGACTATATGAAAATGATGTATCAGTAAAGTGTTCGACCACCCTTTGCTACAATGCTGAAACGCAACGAGGAAGGCTGTCCAGAAGTTTTTTTACACTACTCTGGCGGGACACGTTGCCTCTCGGCTATTAACCGATCCGGTAATTGCTGACGATTAGTGGCTGGTAGCTTGTGATTCGTATGCATCCTACATCAGTTCAATCAGGTTTAAAGAGTGGTCAGGCCCTAGCAGCAGCTTGATGCCAGCATAAATGAAGCACGCCTTTGTTGAACGAATAGCATGACTTGGAGCATTATCTTGATGGAAGACGGTAATGTTCTTGCGATTATTCAGTACCACAATACGACACCCCTCTCTTAAAATCGGATGCTGGCTGACTCAGTCAGCGTCGTATTAGCTGCTGTTACGTTTCTTTTACATAAGAAGTGAAACCACAATAAAATAGGCGTGTTCGGATACTTTTGGCAGGGCTCTAACATTAGCAGCGTATGATATTCAAATCAATCATCATGAATGCAATGAATAATAAAAATTTTAAATGGCCATTTATTAATGAAGAAACCTATATATAATAATGAAATTCAGTACCGTGATGTCAGTCTTCCGAACTTGCAAACTGACAACTTTTACATAGATTTAATGGATTCAGAAATCAAATTGTAGAACATTTATCAAGGAAGTGTCACATGCCGGTAATAAAATGTTCAAGCTTTTCACAATAATTTTTGCCATACTGTCATTTATCCTAAATTACAAAAGCCAATTACTTAATAATAAGCTGGGAATCGTTAATAAAGTTTTTCATGCCTAATTTACACGTCACCTGCACTATTTACGTAATTTGGAGATTTAGTTCACTTAAATCACTACATATGCTTAGGTTCAATTCAGATGCTTAAATGAAAGGCTTTCCTTCCAATTTAGTCTTCAGCCCAGGTTTTGTACTAAATAATAAAAATATTTGAAAGCCATAAAACTGTAATACAAGTCACTCTAAAAATTCATTCTTGGTCAACTTTTCAGTCCTGTTTTAAAAAAAACGGATAGGAAGGTGTGAAACTGGAAAACAAGTTCGGATAAACAGATTAAAAATTATACAATTTATGAATAATTAATGCCTTCATGTCTTATACGCAGAAGTTAAATAAATAACTATCAGGAGAAGAAGACACAAGCCAAGGATTGGAAAATTAAATAATACGGCAATAAAGAAAATAAAGAGAAGCCCATAAAGTACGAAAGTGCACAAGAGAACAAAAATAGGGAAGAAAAAAATAATTAAAAATGTTAAACATATAAAGAAGAAGAAGAATAATAGAATTGCATCAACAGCAGCACCATCACCGGTATCTTTATGGCACGACGAACACGCAGCCGTATAAGACACGCTGTCGTCATCAGTCGTTCTGGATCCCATGCTGGATTCTTGACGGAACATCTACATTCTTGAAGAGTAATATTTTTTGAATGATACTATTCGGATGAAGTGGAAAGTTCTTGGCGTTGACTGAATTTTGGTTCAACCATTTCCAAGGCATGCCCTTTGCCAATGTTCTCCATTGGTTACTGGATGAATTTTCGTTTTTTCATTGTATATGAAACTAGAATTCACGAATTTAGATGGCTATTTACTAGTAAATTTAAATAACTGGGCAATTATTTTCCTGTATGTTTATTGTAGGTATTGGTTATTACTGAATTGTTGATTGTCTACATGAATACCGCGTGCAAATGAGAACCGTAATTTATCAACAATATCAACAGTCAATTGTTGCAGTGAAATGCACAGATACAGAGAGATGTTAGGGATCTATGGTAATAGTTACAAAGGACCAGAAAAAGTGGAAAAACCCCTTTCGCCACCATCGAGTGTGTTCAAGCTGGTAGCCATGCGGCGCTGCTATTGCCCTGCATCGCAGTTTCAACTACAGGAGACTGCAACGCAGAACACCAAGATCAATTCCTAACCACTCCTGTTGACACGCTTTCCAAAGACTCTCCACTGTTCGCGGTCATCTTTCCGAGGGCCCGTTTATGTAGGCCAAAGCGGGTATGTTTATGTAAAGGTTGACTATGTGAACAAATCACGGGAGTTTCAGCTTTCTAGGGTCAATAGTTTTTCAAAAATAAATCAGGAGATATTGGAACTTGAACGCACCTTCTACATAGCGTTGACTTTGGCCTTTGACTCAACCCTGTGGTGTAAAGTTAACTTGCCGTTGTAGCGTTATCCCGCCACGATCATGAGACCTTTTGAAAATGTTTCCTTGCATTCTCGGTACCATTTTCTGAAATCCTTAGAACCCCTTGGGTGGTAAAAAAATGGCTCGGCTTTTGTTACATCACTTAAATAAACATACGCCTGATCTAGTTCCACTTTTCATCCGCCAGGTATTGTTCATACAGTTTACGTCCTGCACAACGTGGCTCTTGTGTCGCTTCTCCAGTTGTAAATCACGGTTGATAATTGTGGTTATCGTGTACGCAGATGTCCCTACTTTCTGTGCAAGGGCCCGTTGTGTTGGTGGGTTACATCAACGCCTTCTAGAGAGAAGGCCTGACAAAAGCTGTATACATTGTTACATCATCATCAAGCGGCCAAATTTAGGGTTTATTATTGGTAGAAATACGATTAACAATAGCTGAATAAATACACAGGTGGCAGCACCACTAGTGACGGAGCACTTACCACGTTGACGTAACGTACTTTCTAACTTGAAGATTCGATAATTGTTGCTAACGGCTCATCGTGTCCATTTAGAGAGCGAAATGAGAGGGACGAATGATTGGACGACTGCAAGCAGCCTAGTCCCAGGTTGAAGTGTGTCTCGTGCGCTGAACGTCTCAACTAGCGTCATTTCAAGACTGTGGATACGATTCTAACACGATGGAAACACGCAGACACTTTAGTCAGAGTCGTCCAAGGGATATCACGCCTAGACAAGACCTCTACCGTCCAGGTAAACGGTGTACAAGAGACTCCACACAGTATGCTCGACGACCGATGAGGTGCGTCCGGTTGACCCAGAGCCACCGTAAGGAACGGTTGTCTTGATGCACTGAACATACAACATGGACACAAGTACAGTGGAGTCAGGTCATGTTCTCGGATGAATCTCTGTACAACCTGGACTCCGATTCTCAATGTGTTTACATCTGGAAAGAGCGTGGGACACGGTCCAATCCCGCTAACATCATTGGCTGGTTGGTTTGTTTATTAGAATTTTTGGCGTCGACTACTAAGGTCATCTTGCGCCTTTTACACAAGTTATGTCTGTACGCAGCCCGGGACAAACACAAACATCCATACCCACGGCGGGATTCGAACCCACGACCAGGTGGACTCGAGAACTAGAAAGCCTACGCCCTCTCGGCCACCTGGCCGGCGCTAACATCATTGAACATGACCGTTATGGCGTGGCGGTGTGATGGTGTGGATGAGCATCATGATGGGTTCCCGTTACCCGCTACAAATCTTCGACAGAGGGGCTAGATGTACTGGGAGAGTGTCCTGAGATAACACGTTCGTCTCTTTAGTGTGCGGTAAGTCCAGATTTCCTCTACATAGACAATAATGTCCGTCCGCATCGGGCTGGCCTAGTAGATGATTAACTGGAACATGAGGACAGCGGGCGCATGGATTGGGCCAGCATGGTCCCCGGACCTAACCCATCGAGAACGTATAAGATGCTGAAGACGTATTGCGGCACGAGTACCACCTCCGCGAACACTGCAGGACCTGGGAACGTCATTCGTCCAGAAATGGGATGCCATCCCAACCATTGGTGCATACCCTGGTTTTGAGCATGCCAGCACGTTGTGCTTCGTTTGTTTCCGGGGGAGGGGGGGAACACAAAATGTACTAAATGTCGCCTGGAGTTTACAAAACTAGAGAAAGGGGAGGGTTGCTACAAGTTTTTATGATGTCCATGCACTTTTTATGTTGTTCCGTCCGCAGCGGTGCTGCACTTTAGTGTTTAATGGTTGGATTGTGTTTACATAATCTAGAGAAAGCTTTATCAAGTTTGGTGCTGATTGAATGCGCGGAAGGGTTTCGTTCTACAAACCCTTAATTTAAAGACACCAGTGTATAATGAAAAATGGTTAAGTTTATTTCGAAATAGGCGATTCTATGTAAATGCATCACACTACCCTGCCAAAAGTATCCAGATATCCCTCTTCACATACCTAAATCAAAATTTATTTATTTATTTATTAAAGGAAGGAAGAAATATGTTGAGTACAGGAGTTATTCATCCAGATCCGGTATGGGCAATGGCCGACGTGTTAGGTCTTTGGGCGAATATAGATTAGGAAAAAATTGTAATATTGAGCATAAGATTGCAAAAGGTGATGTTAGTTGGTGGAGTTAATAAGAAAAGTTTTCAATTTGGATTTAAAGGTAGTTAGGGTGGGAGTAGAGCGTAGTTCAGGCGGAAAAGTATTCCATAGTTTGTATCCGGTTATGGAGATACTGTTGCATTGGTTATGTTTGATTGTTAGTTTAGGGAGGGAATCTTTGTTACTTAAGTTATATGAGTGGAGAATTGTAGATTTATAAAAGTTAAAAGGGAGGGTTATTGAAAATTTTTTGTTTAGAACTTTGTAGATGAAGAGTGCTAAGTGTATAGGTGGGTGATGTGTAATATATCCACTGTACGAAATACACGGGAGATAAGGTCAGATTTTTTAAGGTTTAAATAGATTCTTACAAACTATTTTTGTAGGCGGTGTAAACGTAGAATATTCGATTTGGTAATAGAGCCCCAGAATTGCATTCCATATATTAGTGAGGATTGAATGAGTGCGTAATATAGAAGAAGTAAAATCCTTTTTGGGAGAAAGCAGGCGGGAAAACATGCCTAAGCGTTGGTTTAATGTGGAGGAAAGGGCGTTTATAATTGAGTCCCACGGATTTATAGTATGTTGAATCCGTGAGAGTGATGAGTCGGCAAATAGTACGGTGGCGTCATCAGCATATAAAATGGTAGTGAGAGAAGTTAGTGCTACAGGTAGATCATTAAACATATTGAAGAGTAGTGGCGATAAGGCAGAACCTTGTGGCACGCCAGTATTTCGGGTTAATTTGGAGGAGGAAATATTGGATAAAGTGAGTGAGTATTGTCTGTCTTTCAGAAAACTTGCTATCCATTGGAATGATAAGCCGCGAATGTTGAGCTTAAACAGTAGTAGATTGTGGGGAATAGAATCGAATGCTTTAGAGAAATCAAGGAATAATCCAATGATAATTTTATTTTTAGTAATATTGGTAATTATGTATTCTATTAGTTCAAAACAAGCAGTGGACGTGTTCCGTTTGGGAGTAAAGCCGTGTTGGGAGATAGAAAGTAGGTTATTAGTATGATGTAGGAAGATAATCGGAAGTTAAAGAGTTTTTCAAAAATTTTGGCGAACCATGGTAAGAGAGAGATTGAACGATACTTGGTGACAACTGGGCCCATATTCTTGAAGATTTCGTGTTGCAATCAATCTCACATACACTATCTCACTCGAGTGCTCAAACTCATACAACTGGTATTCTGCAGTTCAAACTACTAAACGAATTCGACTGGTGAGAAGAAGTACGCCATATTCACATGAGTTTCGACATTCCCAAGCATCTGAGCATCTGGAATCGAGAATATTCATCAAGGGCCAATCAAATAACCGGAAACTGTTGTCACATGCTCTACTCACAAGCTTTACTCCAATTCTACTCACAAGCAGAATTACGAATTCGTGCGTAGCTCTATCTTAAGCTCCACTCACATGAGTTGACAACGCACATAAAGAGAATACCAATTTTGTTTGATCGTTCATGTTTGTACCACGTGACACTCCCAACTCATGTGAGTTGTTAACACGAAAAATTCGAGAATAGGAGCCTGAATGGTTTCCGTTTTTTGTGTATTGGTAAGACTTTAGCAAAGTGGAGGCAATCAGGGTAGAGGCCTTGGGAAATAGAAATGTTAAAGAGTAGGGAAAGAGAGGTAGAGAACCCTGAACAAACAGAAATTAGGATAATAGAGCAGAGGTCCAGGGAGCCAGGGTGATACGATGGTTTGAAAGAACTTATAATGGAAGCGACGAAGATGTTATAATTTGGAGGGTTATTAATCGGGTAGTTAAAATGGGAAGATGAGGTTGTGGAAGTTGTAGGTAATAGAGTTTCTAGGAAAGTTGTTAGATGGGAAAGTGTAATTGAAGTTAGATCAGGGAATGGTTGTATTGAGGGTGGGTTTCCATGGAGTAGGTTATGTATTGTTTTCCATTTGGATTTGTTGTTGGTGATATTGTTGAAAAGATGGTTAAAGTAGGTCGTCTTCGCTTGATTGATCACCCTACGAACGTAGTTGAAGAAGGTTCGAAAAGTGGAATTAAATTTGGGGGTTTGGGGAGCGTCTGAATTTCCGATAGAGTGAATTTTTGTTATTCATAAGGGAGAGAATGGAGCTACTAATCCAAGGTTTGGAAATGTTAATTTTGGGTTTGGTTGTGTTGTGTAATAATACTACGAAATGAACAAGCAGACGAACTGAGAACGACTGACTTTATTTTTACCAAATTTCCCATTTCACACAGAGGCGATGATATCACCTTCAACAACCAATCAGAAGACAGGTGACACAAACATAGTAGCTTAATCCTGAACCGCACGTTGATTGGCTGCCACATAACCTCCCCTGTTGGAAAGCACCCCCTAGGGTTGACGTGGTCTCGGCATCCGTCCGAAACGTGTGATCACTATCTTATCCTCGTCGGACTTATCCACGTATGCTGGCTTTAAACGGTCGATCGTAATCCAGTCCGTTCTGTTTTCTAATTGTATCTGGAAAGTTTTGTTGCTCCTTTGTAGGACTTGAAACGGACCCTTATACGGCGTTGATAGGGAGGGACGGTGTGCATCTTGACGTATAAACACAAATTTGCATGTCTTCAAATCCTTCGGGATATACACAACCTGGTTCTTTGTTTGAGAAAAAGGAATTGGGGCGAGGCTCCCCACTGAACGACGTAAGTCTTCTATGTTTATATCTTTATTGCCATTTGGAAAAAAATCGCCAGGTACCACTAATGTTTGTCCGTACAGCATCTCCGCTGGGGAATAAATACTGTTCTCCTTCACCATAGTTCTTAAGCCCAGCAGCACCCACGGTAAGTGCTCCGTCCATCTATAGCCGTTACAGCGAGCTGTCAGGGCGGCCTTTATTGTTCTGTGCCACCTTTCTATGATACCGTTGGCTTGGGGGTGGTATGCCGTCGTATGATGTATAGTGATCCCGAGAAGGCGGGCGAGGGCTATCCATACAAGCCGTCGGCGGTAAAAGTTTGTGTCACCTGTCTTCTGACGTAGGAAGCGGACCCACCACATCGAGGTGAATATGGGCGAATCGACGAGTAGGTGGAATTTTTCCGATGGGGGTTTTTGTATGACGGTGAATCTTGCTTTCTTGGCAGCGTAGGCAACTGCGTGTCCAGCTTCTAATATCCCTATTTATGGAGTGCCATATGAATTTTTCTGTTATCATTTTTGTGGTGGAACGTATTGATGGGTGAGATATACCGTGCATAAGCTCAAAAACCTCCCGTCGCATTTTTTCTGGGACCAAGGGGCGGGGACGGCCTGTACTAATGTCACATAGGATCGTCTGTTGACCAAAAGGTACGTCTTCCCATTTAAGATTTGTCACCGCTGTCCTGTAAGCTTGTGTTTCAGGGTCTTGCTGCTGTTGTTTGGCCAGATTCTCATAATCGATTCCAAGTTGAATTTCTGAAATTTCGATTCGCGATAGGGCATCTGCTACCGCATTATTTTTACCTGGTACGTATGTCATTGTACAATTTGTTTCAGCGATAGCAGAAAGATGGCGTTGTTGTCGAGCTGTCCATGCGTCCGTGAGTTTAGTCAGGGCACTGACTAGGGGTTTATGGTCAGTGCATATTGTGTACATATTACCTTCTATCATATGCCGGAAATGTCGAATTGCTAGGTAGACAGCGAGCAACTCCCTGTCCAAAGTACTGTATTTTCTTTCCGGAACTCTTAATTTTCTACTGAAAAAAGCGAGCGGTTTTCGTTTCCCGTTCTCCTGCTGCTCTAAAACCGCTCCAACGGCACGGTTGCTTGCGTCAGTTGTCAGGTAAAGCGGGGCGCTTGGGTCTGGAATTGCCAGAGTAACAGCCTCCGTAAGGGCCTTCTTCGCAGCGATAAACGCCTCTTCTCCCTCTTGGCCCCACTTTAGGGTCCTTGGGTTTCCGGAAATGCAATCATATAACGGTGTTAATATGTCGGCGGCATTTGGGATGAACCTGTGATAGAAATTCAACATGCCGATGAACTCTTGCAAATTTTTTATGGTTCTTGGCCTTGGAAATTTTTGCACAGCTTCTACTTTCGATGTCAAGGGTCGCACGCCATTTGCACTTAGGTGATGTCCTAAAAAGGTTATATCCGATGCCCCAAAAACGCACTTGTCGGCGCGAACCACGAGGCCGTTAGTTTGTAAAAGTTGTAGGATATTACGTAGGTGGATTTCGTGATCCTCCTTATTTTCAGAGAACACTAGGATGTCATCTGCATAAACTGCGCAGTAAGGTATTTGCCCGAAGATCGTGTCCATCATACGCTGGAAAGTGGCTCCGCTATTACGCAACCCGAAAGGGGTGTAGAAAAAGACATAGGATCCAAATGGTGTAATTATAGCTGTTTTCGGAACGTCGTCCGGATGTACAGGGATTTGAAAAAAACCTTTCAATAGATCTGGTTTAGAAAATATTTTTGATTTTCCTATGTTTGTCGTCAGGTCTGTCATGTTAGGCATCGGGTAGTGGTCTGGTTCGGTGCACATGTTCAGCCGGCGGTAGTCCCCACATGGACGCCATGTTCCATCAGTCTTCGGTATCATATGCAATGGCGACGCCCATGGGCTTGCAGCCTTAGCGCATATACCCATCTTCTCCATTTCAGCGAACGCGCCTTTTGCCATTTTTAACATCTGAGGTGAAAGCCGTCGAAATTTAGAGAAAACGGGAGCCCCGTTTGTTTTTATGTAATGATAGATACCATGTTTAGCTGCTATTTCTCTATTCTGTTGTAGTTCAGGCTTGAAAACGTGGGGAAATTCAGTTATAATCTTCTGGAAACCATTTTTAAGCGGGCGGCATTCGTTGATTTCCTGACCGATAATCGATTTTAGATTGGTGGCCATGAACGTGTCGTCTATTAGACGATGGCGTGCAACATCGACCAATAATCGATGGTGGGATAAGAAATCTGCGCCCAAGAGTGGTCTGCGCACATCGGCAATTATAAATTTCCACCTGTAAGTGCGGGCAGCAAGACGTATTGTAATTTCTTGTTCGCCGTAAGTTTTAATGGCGGTCCCGTTTGCGGCAACTAGTTGCACGTTGTTTTTTTCCAAAACATACCCAGTTTCTTTCGAGCTTGCGGGGAAAACTGAACGGAAAGCGCCGGTGTCAACAAGGAAATTCTTACCTGAAATCTCGTCCCTTATGAAAATGGGAAAGTGATCTGAAATGTGGCAGTCTATTGATCTACTGAAGATGTTGTCTTGGGGTGAGAAGTAATGATCGATAACAAAAAAGGATTTATAAGTTAGAGAAACGTGTTGAGGAGGGAATTAGAGGTGATAGTCCTATCCTGGATGTTAGGTCCGTTATGAAATTTATATTTTGGAGAGTTTTTGAGAAATCTAGATTGAAGTCTCCTGAAATTATAATTTTTTTATTGGAGGAACTTATATCTAAGAGCATAGAGGAAAGATAAGAGAAGAAGATGGGAAAGGACCCAGGAGGACGACAGAATGAAATAAAAAAAAAATTATTTCTCATTAAGAGAGTTAAAAATATGGGGTGCAAATAGAATAAGCAGGAATGGAGTTGTAATGTAATGAGCTCCAAATGTAAGTGACCAATCTTCCTCCTCCTCTTTTGGAGGGACGCTGCAGAGCGGAGGAAGATTGAGGGGTGGGACGTCAAATGAAGATTGGGGCGGATATTGAAGGAGAGCTAAGGTGGTAAAGAGAGTAGCGGAGTTAGCTATATAGTGCGTATATTTAAACTGTAGATAAATAATGGGGGAGGGGTTGAATTGAATACATTCAATATGTGCTTGTTTAAATCCTTCGTTGAGATTCGGAAAGATATTCGGGCTGTTGAAGGGTGAGGTGGGCCGTCAAAGTGGGCAAGTTAAAAGATGAAAGAAATATGAAACATCATCTTAGGATTAACTGATGTTGCATAATATAGAACATCAACTGGAGGATAGGAGTAATAGAAAATAAATGTAAATCGAATCTATTACAAAGGTAAATAATTAACCACAAGGTAATTGTTTGAATGTACAGTATTACAGATCGTTGATGCTGCGAAAAGTGAAGATTTTGCCATCAGAGTGTTTAGATATATCTTGCCGTCGGATGACCATGCGTTCCGTGGATCTAATTTAATTTTTGCCGCTGATAGGAGACGGTAGCGAGATAGGGTTAAGTCATCAGCAATATAGATTGGCAAATTGGCGATTTTATGTCCTCGAAGCTTACGGCATTTTTAGTAGTGATGTCAAGATCCGGATAATTCAAGACCCGGATATCCGGATCTTTTTTTC
Organism: Rhysida immarginata; assembly: GCA_023313115.1. NCBI lineage: Eukaryota > Metazoa > Arthropoda > Chilopoda > Scolopendromorpha > Scolopendridae > Rhysida > Rhysida immarginata. The sequence goes on from JAHWFO010043354.1 coordinate 3,166,302, forward strand.
GGACCTAGGTCCGAGATCCGAGATCCGGATCTTGGTCAGAAATCCGAGATCCGGATCTTGGATCCGAGATCTGAGATCCGGATCTTGGGTCCGAGATCTGAGATCCGGATCTTGGATCCGAGATCCGAAATTCGGATCCTATATCAGGAAATTGTGTATATGCAAACTTTTTCTGAAAGCAGTTTATAAATGCTTTTATTAAGTGATAGCCTAGTCCTCTTAAGTCCTAATTAGTCTTAATACGCATCCAGCGAAAAGATCCGAAATCCGGATCCGATATCCGAGATCCGAAATCCGGATCCGGATACTTCTAGATCCGAATCCGGATATTTTCAGATCCGGATCAGAGATCCGGATCCAACGGACATCACTAATTTTTAGTATGACATCCTTATGCTGGGAAGAAGTAAACTGGAGGAGAATCGGTCGGATTTTGGATTGGGATCGGGGTCCGATTCGGCGAGCCTTAAGGCTCGTTCGCACTAGCCAAAAGAAACTAGTTCTATCAGAGGTACTAGTTTTATCAGTGAAGTGCGAACAAAACTGGGTGTAAGAAGAACTAGTTCTCTCGGCTCTGGAACTGGGGTTTCCAACCCCAGTTTCTCAAACTGGATCTGGAGAGTGCTTGTTTATGCAAAGACTTCTGGGTAGTTTTCCCATAAGTCTTCACGAATAGCGATACGATCACGGATTAAAATACACAATGGCTACCGAACAACAGTGTTCTCAATCTCAAACAAATCAAGAAAAGTGGAAAGATGGCGAAACTAAATTTGGAAAACAAAAAGCACCATCTTTAAATAACGATGAAGAAGCATTAATCATTCCAGGGCACGCTCTGTTTGTTGTGTCTGGAACTGGATTTCCATCTCTAAAGAGGATTTCCAGTGCGAACAGGAGGATGATAAAACTAGTGTTCAATTAGAACTGGTTCACCTGGAACCAGAAAAGAAACTAGTTCTATTTGTAACTAGTTTCCTAGTGCGAACGTAGTCTTAAGGATAGTTGTAGGGTCTAACTCGACTTTATGTATGGATGAGAAAAGTTATAAGCATTTGTAGTGGTGGATTCGATGGAGGATTCTTCAGGAAGACCGTGGATTCTGATGTTTGCTCTTCTAGCATTAGAACTTTTCAGGGAAAAGTGAAGAGCGTTTAGGTTAGCTATGTTGGTGATGCGGGCTTCAAAGGAGGATATACGATTTATTAGGTCACTTAGAAGATTGTCTAATTTTTGGGTAAGGCGTTGGACTAGGGAGTCAAAAAACTTATCTAGAAAGGTAGGATTTGAGACTTAAGCTTGTTGCACAAAAACCGACTTTTCTCCGTTTTGAAACTTTGTCAGATTTTCTGGATCGCAGAACATTTTTGGAAGTTTTGAAAAAAGAAGTAGCTTTTTCCGAACCGTTTTACATTATCCGTTTTTTTACAAGTCGACGACGCGAACTCTTATGTGATTGGTGGAATCGAGCATGACGTATACGGGGCTGACTGTGAGGCTTGAGTTCAATCAACATGACTCCTTTATTAAGTTTTATTTTAACAGTTTAAGCTGCTTGCCTTTCGAATTTTCCATTTTTTTTTTTTTTTTGCAACGACAATGTGAAACTTTTGAGCTTGTTTATAATAGCGGCTTTGATCTGACTTCTGGCTTCGACGACGCCCACAATGCATAGCGCTCTCAGAGCTCACCTGAGTGGTGCGTTTTTTGGAAAAACGGAGAAAATTCCAACTCTGTTGGAAATCCAAAAGTCGGAAGAAAGTCGGACAAAGTTCCAAAACGCAAAAAAGACGGCAAATGTAAAACGGTGTCGATTTCTGAAAAACGTGAAAAGTCGGAGAAAGTTACAAAACACCCAAAAAACGGAGAAAAGTCTGTTTTTGTGCAACAAGCTTTAGTCAGTGATACCTTTTTCAATAGAAGAAAGAAGAGGATCGTCAGATTTAAGGGGGGAAGGTAAGCTATTCACAGACTGTCGGGTACAGAATTTGTGTGGACTATCCAGTTTGTCAATTTTAGGCATTCTGATGACTGTGAAGAGCTTGAAGTTGGCAATATGAAAGGAGCTAGATGAGTAGATTGGAATTAAATTAAAGCTACCTCACTCAATCACGGAATCAACAGCTGTTAACCATTTGTTATCTGGCGAGGGGAGGTTTATAAAGATGTATATTATCCAAGGATTAAGCTGCGCTAGGTGAGGAGATTGAAGGATAGATGATTGTTTGGAGATCTTAACAATGGCTGGGATAAATGATTGTTTAATAGCGGTTGTAACAATGGGAAGTGTAGAGAAGAGTCTGTTTCAGATAATGTTCTTAGAGAGAAAAATGGATTTTGAAATTCAATATAACTTGATAAAAATTATAAGAGGCTGAGAAATACGATCTTGGAAGATTCAAAAACTCTGTTACACACAAAAGTAAAAGGAAGGAGATATAAAATATCCATCTGGAGACAGAGCTTGCGGGAGATATAAAACACCCGTCTGACCTACTCAGATTATAATATAACGATTAACAATCGTTGATGAAGTCAATAACATAATGGACCACCCTTTGCTGCAGTGACTGCTGAAACACGACGAGGAAGGCTGTCGAGAAGCTTTTTTTTTACACTCCTCTGGCAGGACATGTTACTCGAACTTTAAATGATCCAGTGACTGATGACTATAGTGACCAGTAGCTAGTTCATCCGTATGCAGCACATTCCAAGTTCAATCGGGTTTAAACTTGGAATGTGCAGGCCATAGCAGCAGCCTGATATTAGCAAGAGTGAAGGACATTTGTTAAACGAACAATACGATTGGAACATTGTCTTGCATCACCAAAGAATTTTGCCATCGCTCCAGGAAGGTAATTTTCCATCATCTTTTGGTCTAGATTTTAACATGAAAAAGTGTATCTATTAAGTCCCATATCAACGCATGTTAGTGGCCCGCACGAGGCATTTTTGATATTACATGTACTTCTGTTTTGGTCGCCTCTACATACACATGCGGAACACAGATTGAAGAGAATGAAATGGTTTACATCACGCAACGTAACATTTGCCCAATTTCTTCACTGGTGACGCTCCTTTATACCATTCCGAGACAAAAGGATTCCTCTTTCCGGCCCTTCTGATGAAGGACACGTTACATTTTGCAATCTTATGAGCAGCGTCTGGATCCACTGCAAAAGGCAGTAATATCCTTGCAATTATTCAACACCACCCGTGAAAGATCATGTTGGTCTGTCTTCGACGTGATTCTAGGTAAATCGGAACGTTTAGTTCTCATTATTATACTTTTTTGTTCGTACTTTTGCACACCATGCATAGTGGTTCGAGGATTTCGCGAATAGGGCATAGGACGGAAAGCTACTCAAAGTAGACATGCAAAACAGTCATCTTGCTGCGTCTGGTTTCCGGTGAAGGGGTTATGGTAAAGTCTAGCCATGGCAGAAGATACACACTGCTAGGGAATTTGAATAAGAGCGCTCTGTCGTCTTTGTATACAATCATTTTGAATCCCATGTTGCATTCTTCACGGATTTAGTTTCAAGAACACATATACTTCTGAAGAGTAATATTTTTCTGAATGATCCATTCAGAGATAAGAAAAGTTCTTGACATTGACTGAATTTTGGTTCAGCCACTTCCAAGGTATACTCTTTACCAATAAGCTTGTTGTCCATTAGTTACTGGATGGATTTAGTTTCATTGTGTATGAAACTAGAATTCACGACTTAAAATACTCTTAGCCAGACTGACATTAAGAAAGATAATTCAGCAGTACATAAACCAGTGCTCTAGTATTTTACGAGCCTTCAAATATCACCTGACAGGAATGATTGGCAACAAAACCAAACTCTTCTTGTCGGACTATGTTGCTGGCAACAGAGACCCTGAATAATGATCAGGATTATCTTCTCTAGATCTATTGGGATAGACGAAGTAGTCTCATAGCCGACAGGATTTTGTCCACTTCCAGACAGTAACAGCATAGAATAATAGTCATTCTGTGGTAACAGTGGTATATCACCAGCGAGTTCTCAGGGCTCACTGAATGTAGCGTGCCACGAATTTCACTTCATTAAAGATGTTGCCACTTCCGTACACACTGGGGAATAAATTCCTTTCTTGATGATGATCACAGCATTGCCCAAGACATTTCTTTCAATTCAAGATTAGCTAATTTATATAAAAGATCAGTCATATTCAGTGCGAGATTCAATGCATTATGAGAATTTGCGTTAACAATCGTTTCTGTGCATATTTCATATGAAAGAAGAAAACTGAAAATGTCACAGGTGTTAACTGATTTGTGATTTCAAAATGCAAAAAATACTTGCGAGGAAATAAAATAACTACATCTTGAATATTGGCTACATTTACTTATAGCAATAGTTAATACATGTAGTTTCAAACAATCCATCCTACAAACCGATCTGATCCTTAGTGAATCTTTTGTTAGTTTTGTGAGCGATAAAATGCTGACCCGTGCAGTCAAAATGTTTCTGAATGACTGAACTAAATGACTGCTATGAAGTTGGAGATTTTATAATTAAATAAATATCCAGGAAATGCAGATAAAATATTCGCAATTAAAAAGTTTATTGAGCACATACATATGAAAAATTAACAGTGACATTAAATAAATGATGATTACCAATAACTGATGTACAAATAATCTTTTTGTTACTTATAACATTTTTAAAATAAAGATTTTTTTTGTCTCTTCAAAATACAAGATAATTATCTGACCTGAGTAAAATGCAATGCAATAAAAATAATATAATTTAAATCACAAAAAAACTATATTCAAAATAAAATTTAAATATAGTGTAATATTTTATATTTTCTTTGCCAGAAGAAAATTATATATTTTGCAGTTTAAATTATAAACTGCTGGAATTAAATACAAGGCCCAAAATGCACATTATCGTGAGCCATAAATGTTTGAGTTCATTCCAAACCCCATGGAAGTAATGTATAATCTTACTATCTTTTTATCTTAATCTTATCTTCAGTGATTCTGAAAAAATAAAATGAAATCTGTGTAAAATGGAAATTTTTTTCCAAAACAAGTTTAGTGACCATCAGAGAATTTTGTTCTGCATCTGTGTTGATACCTAGGAGCCATACAAGAGCATGGTGAAAAAATGTGCTTACTAGAAGAAGTTTTGCCATGCCTATTTTTTATTTTTTTTAAATTTTTTTAATTTTTGCCAATTATAATTTTTCATCATAGCAATAGATGAAGTATAATTACACTCCAGGAGTTATAAATGCACAACAAAGGTACCAGATATCCGCTTTCAAAACAATATTGGAAAACCATATTGTTATCTCTATAATTTAAACGCATTTACAAAGACTAGATAAAATCCATCTGCAGCATTATAATCAATTTGATCCACAGACTCAGTACATTCTTACTATTATACTTTACAAAAAATGAAGAATTAAAAGTTGGAATATTAAAATAATTAACTAAAATTTATGTACATAATAAAATGGAATGATTTAGATATTCCAATATTTTTCAAAACTTCATCTGCCTTTTAAAACTGTTAATGGTATTCATACGTAATTTGAAACAGATTTATGGAGACGAAGTCCGACTGTTAACTTGTTTTTATAAGTGGCGTCATGCTTATCATATAACATTAATAAAAAAAGTGCAATATAAACATAGTTCATTAAAAAAATTCTGTTCTGGTTTTGGATACTGAAATAAAATATCCAATTTTATGAAGCAACTTTGTATTTTCACAGAAAATAAAACAGCATTTCTTATAATTAACAATTACTATAAAGTGATACAAACATTTTATATTTTTTTAATTATAAATATATAAATGTCACAAAAATCGTGCATAGCAGTGAGATAAATAAAAAAAAAAATATGCAGTTATACAAATGAACTTCATGATTAAAAAATATACAAACATTGTCTCGGTTTCAATGTTCCATAATGCCTCTCTTTCAGAAATGGAATGTAGCCAGGTCTCTTCAAATAAATGGTTGCCCTTTTTTTTAATTTAAAGATATTATATAGAAATACTGGTTAATTAAATGATGGGTTAATTTTTACTATCCGCACAATCACACGATGACTGTTTCTGCAAACTGAATTGTCGCAATTCCTGTAACCGGCCTGGGGGAAACCAACTGCCCCCTGTAACCAAATAGATTGGGGTATATATCAGTAATTTGCCCCCGGAGGGGGAGTAATGGAAAACAGTGACCAGTGAGGCCTGCAGGGCCGAGAGTGGGACTGGCGTTTGCGATTGTGCGGATAGTAAAAATTAACCAAATGATGAAACATTTTATTTTTTAATAACTTATTCAGCATATTAGTTCATAAATTCATCTCAATCATAAATTATAAGGGATCATAATCGAGCACAATATGTGAGCTTAACATAATCAATCCTTTGGCAATTGTTGCTCTAAGGCTAAACAAAATTTAAAATAAATTACTTAAAAATTAAATTCATGATAATAAGTTCTTTGACTCATGCCTATAAGTAATCTTAATATAATACGAATGTATATATAAAACATATTTTAAAAAGCAATCTATATCTTACCACGCTAGATTAAGGACTAACAGATTTAACAGTTGGCAGTAACTAGACAATTTTGTTTTTTACACTCTTAACAAAAATTCGATTTAATATTCATTGGAGAAAAATTAATAAATTATAATTTTAACATAGCAATGGAGATCTTTGAAAATTATTTTAAAATAATACGGATTTTAAGGCAACAGTATATTATTAATGTTACATCTTTTATATAGTATCTAATGATTTGAATATTTTAATATATCTCGAATGGTTCTTAGAAAAAAAAATTCTCCAATCTTGTGCTATCTACACATCCTGATTCTATTCAACCTAATGCTCTCTTGCACATATGCAAGTGAGAGATTACAGCTCAATAAAGTTGTCCTATTCAGTTTTGGTAATGAAAAGTAATTTTGTGTAGTTAATAGGCACACATTTGCTGCAAGAGAATAACATTTTTATTAAGCAAGAAAGTGCAATAATTCATTTTTTTTATATATAGAATGTATTGACTTATATCACTGTAAATTATCAAGACCAAAAATTGCATCTCATGTCTTTTTAGTATTCTATTTTAAACACTTGGATGGAGAAGAAACTATAATGTAAAATATAAACTTATGTTACTAAAAAAATAAAGATTATGTCAATACTCCTTCGTATAATTAAAAAAAAAAATGTTGAAAAGGCAATGTGCAATTTTCCAATATCTTAAAATGGATAATAAGATATTAGATGGTCATAATCAACAACAATCTAATATTCAAATACTTATCGCTGAACTTTAAAATGGATAATAAAAAGCATAATTTCAATTTTTTAATAAATATTATAGGATGTTTCCCTAACAACAATAATGTTAATTGCAATCAATAATCAATAGATGCAACAACTGAAAGCATTCCAACTTTATACACCTTTTCCTAAAATTAAGGTAATCAGCATGGATTCGGGCTGAAAAATGAAATTTGAAACTGTCTACAAAGAACAAAATATAAATCTATGAATATTATTGAAATGCTAAAATAATTTTTAAACAATGAAACGTGGTTGATCACTCCACAAGCTTTAAAACTTATAGGTTGTGCTTATAGTGAAAAAATATAAAATCTGATAAAGTTTGTTTTTATCTTCTAGCATATATATGTAGTACTCATTAAATCAAATTACAAAAGTATGACCATTCTATGAATGCTAATTAAGGTTAGTCTTCTTAAAATCTTGTTTATTCAATCCTATCTATTCAATTCTAATTATTTTTTTAACTAGTTATGAATATTAACTATGTTTATACTAGGAATATATTTTGACAAAGTCCTTTTTTCTCCCCCTTACAAAGCATATAATCATTAATATAAGAAGAAAAAAGTTTTAGCATTGCAAAAATTAAATTTTTATCAAAATATACATTTTGATTTTGTATATTTTTAGTAAAAGGAAGCACAGCATTTAATTTTAAAACTATGAATGACGAAAATTATTAACATTTCAACTTGTCTCAAAGCCTATAAATTAATTTTTTAAACTTTAAATTGATTGATTTAAATATTATCCTATTTTCAAATTTCCAAAGTATAATAATTCTTAATGAAACGAATTATAATTTAGTTTCAGCATATTGCAAATGACAAATATATTCACATGCTCACCAAATTCAAATATAAAAATTAATTTCAATTGTAATAAAAATTCTAATATCAGATGGCAAGATATATAATGTTAAAATGCATTCATCAAGATATTATTTTGAAAATGACCTATCTTTCAGTAGCTGAATAACTGACGAAAAATAAAAAATTAAAATCTGCCTCAAAAGTAAATATTTTTAGTCTTAATTTCTATTCATCATAATTAATTCGGTTCTAATATGTAACTGTGGGAATGATGATTGATGAATAGCTCTATCCCATATTTTTGAAATTAATTTTTATTTTTCTTATCTATTAATTAAATGCTATATACATTTTCAAGAAGAATGACTGGTATATTATCTCAAGTATGATTTCTAAAAATTAGCTTATCAAATATCTCAAGTATCAAAAGAATATATTTTAACCTTTATTGAAGCTCAAATATATACATGGCATGATCAAAAGTTCCCGTATCAAATTTTGTACAATATGACATTGTAATCAGGACGAGAAAATACACAACTTTATTGACTTTAGTCGACATTATATACAGACGTTGCAGTTTTGTGTAACTCATTCAGTTTAAGTAGGTTCATTTATCTTTATGTATTATACCATGGCAAATTTATTCAGTACTTTACTAAATGAAAACATCTTGACTAAATAGCAGTTTAACATTAAGTTTAATGTCAAGTCTTGAGAGACAAAAATAACAAAGTGATATATGCAGCACATATGACAGGTGTGGAATTGTCTGCAATGAATTTGTCCTCAATGCCAAATGCCTAATGGGGAGAATTACCAAGGAGTAGCATGCAGTTTCAGTCTTTCTAGAGTTAATTTTTTTTCTTCTCATTTTTTCATTTCAAATATGTGTGTCAAATTTTCCAAAATATAACTCTCATATTTATGAACAGTTTCACTCTTTACTTAAAGAATTCAATGAAAGATGTCAACCTAATTAACTATATTTATTCTGCACTGAAAAGCTACAAAAATAGAGCTGCTTGTATATAGGCATTTAAAAAAGTATAATTCCTGTAATTATTTACTTTTAATGTCTAACAAACTTCTGATGCATATACACTGTAATTTGATCAGACTGGTAACCGGGAACATTCTGATTATGCAATGCATTGATTACCATTCGTTTTTGCTTATCTATTGATTTGCAATAAATTTCAAAACATGTTATGCATTTAATACAGCTCTTTGAATGAATTTGTTAAGTTTTTAATTGTTTAAATTTCTTTTATGTTTTTAAGCAGAGTATAAATTTTTTTTAAATCTTGTGAAAAATAGGTTATATAATTGTGGAAAAATATTTTTAAATTAACATTATCTTTGAGCCTTAATATACAAATTCTCAAATATACAAATTGTGATTGCTTTCAACATATGAATTAAGTTTCATATATCAAGTGAATGATATATTAAGAAATTTAATATTTTAATTATGTTGTTAAGTTTGAGCCAAGCTGTTCTAAATTTTTCCAAATTATCAACTAAAAATATAAATTAATTTAATAACTATCGCTGTTTAATATTAATATTTACTTTGAAGTTTTTTCAATATTTCAAATTAACAACTTTTTAATTCTTTGAAAAAAAAAACAAGATGTTTACATCCTATAGTTAGGCTCCAGCTAACTTCTCCCTAACTGCAAATGGTCGGCCTTTTCACCTATGTATGTATACAGGTGGACTCTCACTATAATGCACAGCTATGGACCAAAAAACTTAGTTCATTTTAAGCCGGATAAAAAAAATAAATTAATTATTTCCAAAACATGACAATACAGCTGTATGCTTTTTTGCAAGCAGTTGTTGCAAGTTGCGCTTCAATGTCATCAATTTTGCCTAAACTCAAATCGGGAACATTTTCTTTCGATTAACAGTACGAAACATGATTTCTCTTGTTCCATATTTTGTGAAAATTTATTACAAGTTATGATTATTGCAAGGACCAAAAATTTTTGTTCATTATAATGAGGAATTCATTATACTGAAATTTGTTACAACAATGTTTTTTTTTCTTTTTTTCTTCGATTTCTTCTTATTATTATTATATACATTAAATCAGCTACAATTTAATTCGTTAAAGGAGTTTGATATAAAGGGGCTTGTATATTGTTACTTAGTTTCCTTGACAATCCACAACACAGATTGCTCAAAAATGCCTACAAAAACAAACCTTCGTTTTATGAAGAGCAGGGTTAAGAAAAATAATTTTGGACATTTAAAAGGACCCCAAAGCTCATGATATGCTTTATCCTAAAAAGGCATATCTCTCCACCCTCACTTGAGGAAGGTACCATTAAATTCAAAAGGCTGACCTCTAAAATTTTCCATTCTATCCCCCATGATGCACCAGCATCATCAACAGCCATTTTTTTTAGTGGATGCCTGCCCAAGCCTGATCTAATAGCAGTTAAAAAGGTGAATTTCTCTTTCAAAAGAAATAAAGTTTGACTAGCTTATTATTATGTTTTATTAAAAACTTCTAGGGAACATTAAAAATTTAAAAATTTAATTTCTTTATAAAGAATACAAAAACTATTTGCTCATCAAGCTTGCAACACGATGCCACGTTGTGATTAGGCTTTGACCAATCACAGTTAGAAGGAGGTTAGCTGGAGCCTCACTATAAAGGGCACATTTATTATAAAATGAACAGATGAATTTCTTATAAAAAAAGGAACTATAGAATGGATAAACCTGTACAGGAAGGAAAACCTTTAGATGTAAACTCTAAAGATTTGAACAGAAGGAAGCTCATTTATTATTTCAGATTCAGCATTTGGATCAGCCTTCTTTGTCGCAACAGGTTCATGTGTAATGCATGTCATAATTGGAACACTATTTCTTACTGCCTGTCTAATACGATTATTAGTATTACACTTTTCACATAAGCGCTACTAGGAATAGAAATAGAAAATGAATAAGTTACTCTTTATTGTTTGAGGTTTAACAGATGAATTGCTGAAGCAGCTATAATAATATTTAATTTGTGAAATGAGAGGGAAAGTTACTTCATTCACTGGAGAGTAGCTATTAGAGTTTCAGGTATAATATATACATGAGAGAGCTGGAAGATATGGTAGAGTCTATAACCATAGACTCATTTAAAAGTAAAATAAATATTTAACGACTTTGCTTAGTCTATGCCCAAACAATATCTCTGCACAGAACAAACGCTTAAATTATTTGAAAAAATATGTGTACTTAAACTTTTCTATGAACTACATGATAATTAATGTTAAATAATTTACATGAAGTTACTTGCCAGTCATTTAAATCTTATAAATTTTAATGTTGAAAAACAGGGAAGAAAAATCTACAGATTGAAATGAACCAGGAACCTTCGGATTATCGTGAAAGTCCATGGGTCAAACCCATGCTGAAGATTTTTATTTTCTTTCTGTTCAATAATAATAATAATAATAATAATAATAATAATAATAATAATAATAATAATAATAATGATGATGACGGTGATGATGAAGAACCATGTTTAGTTACAATTCACACAACATAAGACAAGAAATTTTATAAATTTCCATTTCAAATAAAAAATTACTAATTTTGTAAAAAAAAATTATTCAGTAAAAATATTGAAATTTCTTTTCAGGCTGCAATTTTAAGCAAAAAAATTTTTTGGAGACATGATACATTAAAATTTTAAAATAAGATGATATTTCACTTTAACCAAAAACACCTTAAAAATCATTAGTTTAGAAAAGTTCAGTGGAAAATAGGTTTTTGCCAGTCTTTTATATAATTTTATTAGATAATAATTTAGATACTCCCTCAACTTTCTTACTGTCAATTAGGTAAACAAAAAGAGATCAGTAACTATCAGAACCAAAAATTAATCTTGATCAGCAACTGCGGCAGATAAAAACGGCAAGCAGATGACAATCATCTTAATTTCTTCCCTCAAAAGATTAAATTTACTGCATATTAACAGGTGAGGCACTTAATTATTTAAGTAGATAATTAAAAATATTAAATTTCTTAATAAAAATTTACAAGTACCAATGCAATTAAGTTCTTGATGTAAAATATAATAAAACCAGGTGGAGGATTTCAAATCCAGTGTCTTAAAAATAATTAAAACGTGTACTTTTTTAAGGCCCTTAGTATACTGTATATTTATATAAATTTACAGTAACTTGTAGAATGAGATATTAAAGAAAAGAAAAATCATTTCATAAAAAAGTCACAGTTAAAAACAATTAAAAAAAGTTTAGCATATTGAAACATGCTGAACTATATGAAAATAGTTTTTATAAAAAATATATAAAAAATTGATTTCTGTTTTTATGTCGTTTGCATTCTTTTTTTTTTTAAAATCAACAAAGCACTTTTTAAGGAAAAATAAATTGGAAGAATTTACGTTTATTTCTTGAGGATTCGTTTTGCTGCTTTAATTAAAGGAACTATGGTTGACAGCTTTTCGGATTTTTCTAGGAAAGGATGTGCCAGTAATTCTTTAGCGCATGCTCGTTTATCTACATCAACTTCTAAACAACGATCTAGAAAATTCTTGAAAACTGGAGAGTTCTTACTGGCATCTTTCATTTCTGGTTTCCCATTTGATGCTATCAAATACAAAGCCTTAATGGGAGTTTCATTTAAATATGGAGGCTCACCTTCAACCATTTCTATAGCCATGATTCCAAGGCTCCAAATGTCAACCTAATAAAATGAAAATGTATAAAGAAAAAAAAATAAGAATCTATATTTCTGGATCAATCTTATTACATAAAGCAGATGCAAAATTTGAAGTTTCATTTTTGGTATAGATACAACATGGACCACTTTAAAATTAACGAATGATTTTTCTTTTCTGATGAAAACAGGAAAGAAAATTCCACTAACCTAATCAGGAACCTTCAGCTCACCGTGCTGAAGCGCTAACCAATTGCGCCACCATGGACATGGAAGCATTATGCCATCTACATGTCCTTAGGACTGCTTAGAGCAGTATCGAGTTTGCAGGCTAGGACTATCTTTCCTGATGGCTCAATATTTGTTAAAGAGTAAATAAAGAATGGTCTGTGAGGATTTTTTACACGTCAAACCTCAGTTGTTTAAATTATTTCCTTTCCTTTCCGTTGTCCTTAGCTTTTCCCATTTTCTCCTCGGGTCGTTGTTGTTAGTTTTTAGTTCTGACAATGGTGTTTTTACGGCAGGATGCCCTTCCTAACGCCAACCTCTAGGGGAGATGTTAGGACAATGCTTTAACGTGCCCTACGAAGCGCAGAGGGGTGGGGGAGAGGGGTAAAGTTGTATGCCACTAATGGCCACCCATCCAATGACTAACCATGCCTGGCGTTGCTTAACTTCAGAGCTACTCTGCAAAATTTCACTAGGCCACAGCCTTCCCCCCCCCATATTTTCATCAATAATTTAAACATCTGAGGTTTGGCATGTAAAAATCCTCACAAACCATTTGTTATTTACTCTTTAACAAAAAAATTTTTTTATACATTCTGGGAATCTTAAAGGGCAAATAACACCAAAAAGTATCGCTATCAAGAAAATAATCAGAAAGAATGTAGCATTAAAAAAAAAAAAAAAAGAAAGAAAAAAAAGAAAAGTTTTAAGAAAGAGGCAACAACTTAAGCGAAATGGGGGTGCCTTCCATACAAAAACGCTAGCTGCACGTGACATCTTAGCCAAATGGAGGCTGATGAGATTTATAGGCCCTGTAAATCTTTTCGGGCCTGTGTACGCCACGGCATGTAAATCTTGTCGGCCTCTGTTAGGCTAACCTGACGTCATAAGCAACGCCCTTGTGGGAATTTTGACAAAATTCAAAATGAAATTATTTTACTGGAAATCATTAAATTATGATTTCTTTATTAAAAATGAAAGTAAAAAAAAAGAATAAAATTGATATTTAGTGTCAGGAAACTATTCAAAACTATACGAAATCAATTTCCAATTTGGCATTATTTGCCCTTTAACACTAAGATGAATATAGGATGTGCATAAAGTCTGGTAACATTTTCAAAATGTTTTTATAAAAAAGCTTTGAAAAGGACCACTAATGGCAATATGAAATTTTATACAGCATATATTCAGATTTTTTTCTCCACAAAATAAATCTTTACAAACACCCTATGTGGGAGCCTCGTGATGCGACAAATGTCCACATGATAATCCAATTCTTACCAGATATGGCCCAACATATCCTCCATGACTGTGGTGGTCACTTGTTCAGTTTTCCCCTCAGTTCCATAACATCTTTTGGAACAGGAGGGACTTAAACCAGGCTCTTCCAAAAGATGCTATGGAACTGAGAGGGAGAATTGAACAAACGACAGTCACATTCACAGAACTGGGCCTTGTTTGGCAAGAGCTGGATTATCATGTGGAATTGTCGATGACTACGAAAAATAGAAGCAAAAATCTTTCTAGAAAATATGTACTAAAAAAAACAGAAGAAACATTCTTATGAAAATATCAAATGCTGATAAAGAAGCATTTGTTAGAAAAGAATTTATTCGGAACTCAATGCCTTTAGTCCAGGAGGGGAGAAGAAGAGAGAACGTGAACAATTAAACAAGTTTGCCAATTTGTTTTTCGATTTATATCAAAAATCTTTAAACTGTTTGTTTATATATCAACTGAGCATCTCAATAGCTAGAAAAGACAAAATTTCTACTATAAAATCATATTCGAATGAAAATCTAGATTTTGTTAGTTTTTGATCAAAAAATTTTTTCCAAATGAACGAAGTCAAATGGAAATCATGTTTTTGTTTGATTATGTCCGCTTAATGATATTTCATCACCGTTTAGTCGCAATACTTCAAATTTCAATTATTGGCGGAAAATGCATTTTTTTTCCATTAAAAAATGGAGTTTTACACATATCCCAAAGCTTCGTCGATTCGACTACTCTTAAATAATACGTATTTTTATAAATAAAATTTTACAAAGCTGGATCACAAAGCTTCCTACAAAGCTTCGTCGATTCGACTACTCTTAAATAATACGTATTTTTATAAATAAAATTTTTATAGAAATGTCAATTTTTATTTTTATTATCATTGTTTGGTTCCTAATTGATTATTATAAAGCAAAAAAACTGAAATTATTTTTCGATTATAGTCTTTTTTTTCAAATTTATTACATTGGTGTAAATATTTAACACTTTATATATCTTGAACTCTAATAATATAATTATTATTGAATTGACAAAAAAAGATTAATATAAAAGAATAATACAAGTAAAATATATCATTAAAAATTTATTATTTTGCCGATTTCACAATAAGTGATATGAAGTGATATGCATTTGTATATATAAAATTTTTATTGAAATGTTAATTTCTTTTTTTATTATCATTGTTTGATTCATAAAAGTTTATTATAAAGGAAAAATGTGAAATTATTTTACGATTTTAGCCTTAATTTTGCATTCATATAAGAATTTAACACCTAATTGCTATTGGCATAGCTCGAAATATAAAATTATTTTAATATTATAAAATTAATAATTATAATTGAATTAATGAAAAAGAATGATATAAAAGAATAATATAAGTAAAATAGATTATCAAAAAATTTTTTTTTTTTTTTTTTGCCGATTACACCAATTGATACTTTTGAAGGACTTCAAAAAAGTTTCATTGTTACAAACCATCGTCGATTCGACGAGTCATGGTTGCTATAAACTGGAATTATTAGGAAACTATTAGGCCTATGAAAAAAAAAAACCTGCATCCCTTACTAGAGTAGAAGACAGTGTGCGATTAGATAATCGCAATAGGAGTTTATATACAAATGCGCGAGAGTTATAAAGAAAATTAAAAAACAATGTAGTCTATTCGACGAAGCTTAGTAATCTAGGGTTAATGAAATATCGGTTATACCAAACATTTTATGGATTCTGGTGAACTTCGTTGTAATGCGAATTGACCTTATATTACTAGAACAGATACACAGGATGTCATAAACAGAAGTACAAACACTAAGGGGAGGTAGAGAACATCAAAAGGATTGGAATTGCACAGGGACACATCACCGGAAACATCACCATAGCAGGTAACCGACACTGTTCATGAGAGCACTGTAGGGGGAATATCTAATTTCCTAATTCAAAAGTAATCACTGTAAGAAGAGAATGCAACGTTATACGAACAGGGATCTGGCAGACATGCACTTAGTGTTTGGATTGGCTAACAGCAATGCACGAGCAGCTGAACGACTGTATCACGAACAGTTCCCAGAGACATATACTGGGCCACCGTTTGTTTTCACATGTGCATCACAATTTGTGTGAATATTGTTCTTTAAGAGGTAACAAGAACAGTGAGGATAAGCCATGAGTGACTCGTACACCAGCCATTCAACAATGCTTTGGATGTCAGAGGAATCAGAGTACCAGCATTCCCACCGCTGCTTAGGAGGATCTCGGGCTAGTGTACGTGTTTTGAAGCTTTGAGCATCTCCTATAACATTCTGAAATGGAATCATCTACTATGCAATTTGTAATATTTATGTATAATGAATGTTTCTGGTAGTCTCTGTCTTGTGTCCTTTCATTTTCCTTTTAGTCTTTATTTAAAAAAAATAAATAAATGAAAAAGTGCTTTTACAGATAACTGCAAAACCAATAAAACCTGCTACACCATTTGTAATACATGTATTTATGTACAATAAATGTTTCTGGTAGTCTGTCTTGTCTCCTTTCATTTTCTTGTACCTCTACCTTTTTTCCGGAGATTCGTTCCTATGCAATTCTCAATCTTTTTGATGTTCTCTACCTCCCCTTCAAGTTTGTACCTCTATTCATGAGACAACCTGTATACATAGATGGATGGTGCAAAGTTTTTATGCCTTTAAAATTTTCAATAGCAAAAATTGAAAACAGGTCACTGGAAAGGTTTTATTGGTTTTGCAGTTATCTATAAAAGCAGTTTTTTTCCTTTTTATTTTTTGTTTTTTTAAATAAAGACTACAAAGAATGAAATAAAAAATATAGAGGTTTTTATTTTTCTTTCCAATTATGGTGCCCGGCACGAAAGAAAACTGGTGCTTGCATAAGTGATAAAAACCTCGTTCAAAATCAGAAACGAACAAGAAACGGGGTATTACTTATTCCTGGCATCAGTAATAAGTAATGCCTCTTTTCCTTTCCCTTTTTGAGTAGTTGAACGAGTTTTTTTTCATTTATGCAAGCATCAGTTTCCTTTTTCTTTCGTGCCGGGCACTATAAATGAAGAAAACCTGTAATAATAATTAAGAGAATTGAATATATATTCCCTCAAATTTTCATGCAAATCAGAAGGCCCAAAATTATTAAAAAAAAATTCATAAGAAGGAGTCTAAGGGGCCATATCACTTCTAAAGGTGTGGGATACCTGCAGATCTACTTTAGCTGAATTTTCACACCTAAAATGCCTATGCCACAGACACCAGCCAAATGATATGCAAGACAGATGTCAGACACCACAGCTCGAGTGAGATGTAAGACTGAAGTGATGCAAATTTGTAAATGTATTCTATGAAAATTACATAGTAGTCAGGCCAAGGTCCACGTGTTCGCACATGTGGTTTTTATCATTTTCCTGCAGAAATGTAAACTTAAATTGTTTCTGATGTTTTTTTTCCTCAGGAAATAGAAATTTTTGAACGACTTTTTGCATTGACTACCTACTACAAACATTCCTCAACTTACGATCATTCGAGTTACGATTTTTTGGAAAAATGAAACGTTGTGAGAAGACAAAAAAGAAAAAAGAAAAATAAAACATGAGAAAGTTGGCATTGAGCGATGTGACAACATCAATATAAAAGTGACCACGCATCGCAGTGATCATATCACATGGTTAAGTATATATCCCATGAAGTGTATATCTTGTAAAGTGTTTTGTGCTTTAATACTGTTTACATTATTCTTGGGATTATAGCTTCAAAACACCCTTCAGTATATTCATATTCGAAATGTTAAAAGACCATGATGACGGTTACGCACTGTTAACTAGTTGCTGTCAACTGTGGTTGCTAACAACCAGAAACCATAGACGGGAGATCAACTGGGTAAACAGTCACCAATGTTCATTTTCGCCTTTGTATCGATGTTTGGCATCAAAGAAATATTGGACGCACTCCCTAATACGAAACATGAAAATAAAAACATCATAATTCTTTTATCGAGGACTTGCGAAAACATAACAAAAAATTAAAAAAAAATAAAAAATAATAAAAAAGACAACAGGGCCAATGACAAGGTCCATGTAAAACTGAGGCCTCATGCAAAACGCTAAATGCTCTTGCCAGAACTATTTTCATAAATATTTGTATCAAGGAAAATCAAGGTGCATGGCTAGAACACACCATTCGCATTGTCCTCAGGCCAGCTGTGATTATTTATTTCAAAGATATAAACAAAGATCACAATTGGGAAGGGGTGGTTGCTCCCACAGTACCAAGGCATCAGTAAAAATAAACCATCCCAGTGGTTGCACAATTTCCCAGTCACCAAATGTGTTGCTCTTCATAGATTTGAGCATTTCCAAACGTGCTGCCGAAACAAACACACCTGCTCAAAATGCCAAGCTATTGAGCACATCAGGGATGATTACACAGCAGAGCTATTTGTCTAAATAAATTGTAGAGACAACCTCTCCCCATATTATCGAGCATTCTGGTCTGTGGCAACTGACAAGTTACCGCAGCAACGTGCATAATGATAACTATTCTAGTTATGTCTCGAGGTTGCTGGCAACCAGTTGACAGTGTGTAAGAAGCCTTAAGGCCGGTGCGCACTAGCGTGGAACCGCGGCGGAAATACCGTGCGTGACGTAAGCAGAGCGGATTTGACATCATACCGCGGCGTAAAAATCGTTACCATCTAGAGTTGAGATGGATTCAACTTTACCGCGATGGTAAAATCCGTCAAGGTAGCATCCGCCAATGAAGTCAGTGCATTTTGTGTGACGTTGACAATCTTCAAGATGGTGACGCGTTTGGATAGTATCGTTTTGGAGTGCAACAATCTTAGCGAAAATCATCAAATAAACAGCAACACGCTTGCTTGTATCTTCGTCCATTTTTGTATATTTGCAAAGACTTAAAACACTTTGTCCATTAAGACAAAATGATAAGCGATCGAAGAGACCCTTGGGCTACAGCGTAACATACCGCAATAGTGGGATCTGATTGGTGGAAATACCGCTGTGCTTAACCATGGCAGTTTTAACTGTTCTTCTTTCCGCGGTGGATAGTGGGAACCGGCCTTTACAATTTTTTTTGGAGGGGTACATAAAGACATACTTCATAGTACTAAAGTGACAGACTTCCAATACCTAAGGACACAAATTGTGAATGTTACTGCAGTATACCTAAACCAAAATCTAATAAGACTGGACATCTTCCGTATCAACAAAAAAGCACATGTAGAAGTCTGATGATTTTTATCTACAAAGTGACGTACATAAAATATATTAACTATGTACAGTCGAACCTCGATAATTCGAAAACCTCTACAAATTTTTTTTGCTCCCTTGAAAAAAACCTCCATTATTTGAAAAAAATTAAGAACTTAATTGGAAGTTTTGGGGAGATCTAGTCTGACTTTTATTTCATAAATCCTGACTCCTATGATTCAAAACCAACCTCTTACCTCTATAATTCAAAGTGTTGTCTCTTAAAACTCTACAATTCGAAAAGCGACTGGCTGTAAAAACCACATGGGAATAAAAATCTGAAGAGCAGCGGCTGCGAAAAAAAACACGTGGGAACAAAAAGGAATCATTTCCAGTGTTACATTGCTTTCAATAAACATGTTTTACCAATAAACGTTAGTTGTTCACCTCAATAATTTGAATTTAATTTACTTGACCTCTATAATTCGAATGAAATGGCTGTTCCCATTAATGGCGGATAATGATTATGGAGGGGAAGTATCAATTCTAGACAAAACATTTTTCATACTTAGAAAAATAGTTACCTCATTTCCATACTGCTTCCTTGTAACTACCTCAGGTGCCATCCAATATGGAGTACCAACCATGGTAACTCTTTTACTTTCTTCTCGAGTGAGTTGGGCACAAAATCCAAAATCTGTTACTTTCACAGTGCCATCCATTCCTAGCAGAACATTATCACTTTTAATATCACGATGAATAATGCCCTTTGAATGCAAAAAATCAATCCCCTGCAAGACTTCTCGGCAAACAGCTGCTATTTGTCCTTCACGCATGATGGTTTCTGTGACAACATCTGTCAAAGGCCCTCCTAAGAATAAAACAAAGAGGTTAAATCACTGACAGCAAATTGCTTGTAGAAACAACAAAACACTTTCTTGCTAGGACACAGGAATAAAATTAAACCATTTTAAATTTCAAATTTATGCTTTAAATTACAGTAGATTCCCACTTTGTCTTAACTGGCCATATTTTTTGTGGAGACTTTTGTATAAGTTAGATTTCTAAACTTAGGATAAGTGTTCTGCACCAAAATGTTCCTGCACCTTCTTTACAGTTCAACATAAAAAACGGCATGATTGGAACATCATAACATGTAGTTTTGGGGCCAAATTTATTGGTCATATGGTTTAAATTGTACATTCCATAGTTGTAAATTCATTGTGTTGAGGTAATAGTAATAGCTTTTTTTTGTCTAATTAGTAAACGATAACGAAGGAATTTTATTTTTATAGTGTCAACACGAACAGCCACTATGAACAAGTATTCACCACCTCAGGTTACTCTGAGAGTTAGGACAAGAAATGATATTCACCAGCACCTAACCTTAGGGTTAACTCTTATATTTAATCCAAAGGAATCTGCAAATTTACCTTCTAGTTAAAATAACTCCCACTTCCACTCTGCAAAGGCGCCATTTTTTTGCTCTCTTCAAATTATTCGAAGTATGAACTCTCCTGTATTTATACTACCCAGAGTCTACGATCAAGATTTGTACAATGACATAGACAACCTTTCCAAGTTGGAGGAAATTGAGCTAATGGAAAGCCATTCATTAATTTTGAAAGAGATCAATCGATGAACAGGCATTCATCATGCGGCATTGCTAGTTCAAAGCCTACAACAATGGAAAAAGGCTCATTCAAGCCATAGTCTAAAATGGAAGAACAAGATATAGCCTATAACAATATCGCTTGTTCTTCCATTCTTGTAAGCTATGGCTTGTTCATCGACAAATGACTGTAGGCTTGTTCCTACATAGATGACGCCAAAATTTAAATTCAGTGACTGCAGAGACCAATCACATACGTCCTTACAAAAGGAGTGAGTTAGCCTTCGAATTGCCCAACTCAAGGCTAAAGGATGATGGTGAACCCAGTTTCAATTTTAACTCTATGTTAAATTTAACTCTGGGTTGCTCAACTCATGCTTTTAACCAGAGATGGTGAATACAGCCATAAAGGGGCTATGCCTTATTAAAAAATTTTTCCAATTAAATGCTTAAATAGTTTCATCTACTAAGCTTAATGTTGCCTGGATACCCTAATCCATCACATATGCATCTAAATATGAGGGTTGAGGCATAAGTTATGGCAACTATTTTTTTGTTGTGAGAATTAGAGCATGGGAGGCAAATATGAAATATACACGCCAACATTTTGCTCCTCATGTTTATTAAGGTAGTTGACATAACATTACAGGTTTCACGTTCAAGAATAAGCAACCAAAGTCAAAATAGAGAACAGCTATTTTGATATACGAGCATTGTTCAACTAAAGTTACATCCATTCTACGAGGGCATATTGAAAAGTAATGCCTCCATGGCTGTAACTTTTTTATTTTTTAACCGATTTTCAAAATTCTTTTTGTATCTGATACTTACATTTGTCCTCTATGTAATGCACTATTCACTTTTCGACATAGTCCCCATCCCTTTCCACGCATTGCACCAATGCATGACTAGTCGGGTGAACCCGTCGGAGAGGAATTCTGGGGTTGTTGTCGACACCAGGATTGAACGGCAGGTTTCACCTCGTCGTCAGAACGCAACTCATAGCCCTTAAGGTGCTCTTTCCTCTTTGGGAAGTGGTGAAAGTCGCAAGGTGCAAAGTCTTTCATTTTTGAACTGCAGTTTTTCATCTTTGAACTGTAGGCGCTGCAACCCACTCGGATATGTGGCAAAGTGCCATTCAATCTTGTATCGACAACAACCCCGGAATTCCTCTCCAACGGGTTCACCCGACTAGTCACGCGTTGGCGCAATGCGTGGAAACGGATGGGGAACTATAAGATTAAAAGGCATGCGACAGTTTGGGGCAAATATCCACAGGGCAAATCACCGGACCCCAGAGCATTTGCTTTTAACAATGGAAAAGTGGATGGAAAATTGAGGAAAAAGACATGAAAATGCACTGATTAATGCACTGTATATTGTTTATACTTATACAATGTGCTGTTAAGGTATATTAATTTTTATACGCTAGTGCTTGACGATGGTAGCTCATTTATCGATGTTCAAAAAATTTCGATCTGCTTGAATCTTCAATGTTTCATTTTGAATTCATTATCTATTGAATAAATGTTTAGATTAATGTATTTACAGTATGTATTGCAATGACAGAACACATAAAAACGCACTGGTTCCGTTTGAAGCCCCTCTCCCCTCATATTTTTTCCAATATGGCCACCACAGCCTTTTAGAGATTCTCATTATGCTGCAAAGAGAGAATACTTTTATCTTATCAGAAATTTATTTAAGCAGTAAAAGGGTTAATATATGAAATCTAAACGGATTAATGAATTATTACTCAGTTTTTTGTAAACTCCGCTCATAAGAGTTTTCATCAACTCTGACCCGTGCATAGGCCGAATGTGGTTTTTAGGGGTCAATTTTTGGGAAAAAAAATCGGCTTATAAACGAGTATATACGGTACATGGGCTCCCCCCCCCCCCCTATCAGATTAATGTTCAAAATTTCAGTTCAAATGAGTACATTAAAATGAGGTTTTACTATACATGTATTGCGATTGAACCATATTTATTACCTTCAAGATATTCCATTACAACCCACAAATGATCTCTAACGAGGTGGGCATTTAAGAAATTCACTAAATTTGGATGAGTATTCTCCTTCATCACTAAAATTTCTGTGATAATCAATTCTTTTTTTGGTTGTTTTGCTAAATCCATAGTTTTTATTGCAACTTTATCCTGTGTTTCTTTATCTACTGCAATGTACACAGTTCCAGATGCCCTGATATATAAAAGAAAAAAATATAAAGTAAATGGCTTTTCAGAGTTCAGGAAACAATCAATATATCAGGTGTAACAAAAAGATCGGGATAGTGCCATCTGTAGCAAACTGAAAAAAACGTTTCAGATAAAAGCTTTGTATTTTTTCCTGTAGGTTCCGAATCTTCAACAGAAAATAGGGGTTCCTATTTAAGATTTCAAAGTTGTCCCCTCCCCCACCACACTTTTTTTTTGTTTTTACAATCCAATGTGCATTTCTCGAGATACTCCACTGTCCCGATCTTTTTATTACAGCCTATATAAATGAGAATCAATACCTATGAAAATCATCCCCATGTATGTTATCCGAAATATTACCCAGTATGGAGATATTAACGATTTTGTGATTTTTTCAGTAACCCTACCTTATTCTGCTAAAATGTGCGTTTTAGGGAATGTATGTCGTTTTGAGGAATTGTATCTTAGGGCAACATAGTATTAGGTTTCAGAAAATGGACGAATTGCATGTATAAAATTTTTCAGAAATCACAGTTAAAGTAGGAAATTCTGAGTTGTCGTGAAGTTTAAGAATTTTCTGATGATGAATCTAAAAAAAATAAATCAAGTCAGCAATAAGTCATTCACGTGGCATGGGTCGTTCTCTGTCTGTGCTTGTTGCTTTCTTTTTTTTAACCAATTGTACTGTTTTTTTTTTCCTTTTTTCTTTTCTTTCTTCTTTTCTGACAGTCTATTAAATGGAGAAGTTTTTAAAATACTACCTGTGTTGCTGATTTGGATTATTTTGTTTAGATTCATCATCAAAGATTTCTGAAACTTCATGACAACTCAGAACTTCCAACTTTCAAAAAATTTTATGCATGCTATTCTGAAATTTAATAGTACATTGCCCAAAGAATACAATTCCACTAACCAAATTCCTCAAAGCGACTTACATTCCCAAAAACAGACATTTTAACAGAATAAGGCAGGGGTTACTGACAAAATCATTAATATCTCCATAATAACATACATGAGTATGATTCTCATAGATATTGACGCCCTCTACTCAGTTTTTCATTGGAACACCCTGTACATTGTTGCAAAAATATATATTTTAAAATATTTTAGTTTTAAATTTGCTTCAAAATTGACCATTTATCAGGAAAATTATAAAAAGCCTGAAAAATAAACATTTTCTTTAAAATTCACGGGAGTCATCCAGTAAGCAAAGAACGATCGAGTGTATCTCAACAAAAAACAAAAGATATCAAAACAAAACTTTATTTGCAACAACACTAAACTTAACACTACTTTTCTACATAATCGCTAGTATTGAGGCACTTTTCATAACAAGACAAGTTTTTCAATGCCAATGTTATGCTTATCTGCCACCAACAAATGAAGCCATGAAATTACTGCTTCTGTAAGCGTTTTATCATTTTGGAAGTGTGTTCCTCTGAAAAACTCCATTATTTTTGGGAAAAGGTGAAAATCACTACCATGGTCTCATGCTGCTGCAACAACACAACAAGAATTGCTATGTTTCAAGTAGGATGTTTTTGATCCATGGGCTCTTACACACGATAAAGAAAACTATCTGTTTGGTGACTATGTGGAAATTATAGGAAGTTCAATTCCCAGACCTTTCCTGATTGATATCTGTTATCACACCTACAAAACTGCATGTAGCTCTTTAACAACAAAAATTTTCTTCAAATTGGAGACATTACTTGTCCATACAATTAACTGCTCATCAATCCAGCCAATATTCTGTAACTAGGCAGATATGAAAATCTTTTGGGTTGCTCAATTAGACAAGTACTTCTTACACAAAGATGCACACAGAAAATCACACTCTGGCATGTCGAATTTCCTTGTAAGCATTCATATCCACCCACAGATGTGACAGGTAGATTACAAACAGTCTCTAGTCATTTTACTCTCTACACTTTATCCAGCCAAATACTAGCTACAAAAAAACTGCACGTAATTTTTTTTTTTTTTTGATGTGAGGATGAGTCCAGAACAACCTGCCACCTCTTTGCTGTTATAAACAATAACATCTTCATCATCTCTATTGCTACACAGTAATTAATAACTTGAAGTAGAATGTCAACAAAGTACCTCACTACAGTTTTGTTCACGTCTTCTTCACTATAGTCTTCCCAGGCCATGGGAGTAGCTTGAATTCATCCTCATGCTCCTCAAACCAGTCGTGGATAATTTTGGCAGTATGGCAGGGAGCACTGTCCCGTTGAAAGGTGCCATCACCCTGAGGAAACACTGTCAACAGACATGAAGGGGTGTAAATGGT
The DNA here is from genome assembly GCA_023313115.1 of Rhysida immarginata. Lineage (NCBI taxonomy): Eukaryota > Metazoa > Arthropoda > Chilopoda > Scolopendromorpha > Scolopendridae > Rhysida > Rhysida immarginata. Next base: position 3,191,982 of record JAHWFO010043354.1, read on the forward strand.
CTGCGACGATCGTCAGGTAACGGACAGCATTCAGTGTACCCTCCAGTGGACTCAGACCAGTCTCATCTCCCCCACCAGCCTGTCGTCTGCCAACGATAGTGTCGGGATGCCTGTTCTCAGATGTTTCCCAGCGAATTCTCCATCACCCGTCCACTCTGTTCACCAGAAACCACGACTCGTCAGAGAAAGCAACCTTTGCCACTTGGCCGAGGTCCAATGGCGATAGTCCATTGCGAATTGGAAGTGTTTTCGGCGATGCACAGGCGTCAACATGGGTGCTGTTACCATACGCCTGCTCCAGAGCCCCAACCTCAGGAGGGATCGTTGCACTGTCTTGGTGCTGACACGCCTAGTGGCCCCACTGTTCATTTGCTGTGTCAGTTGCTCAACAGTGGCACGCCGATTGGTCTTGGCCAGGCGCCGTAACCGATGCTCGCCTCTAGGATCGATAGACCGTGGGGCCCCAGTTACCTCTTCGGTTGCTCGAAACTGTCTGGTTCGCCCAGTCGCGGTACACCTTCACAATGGCAGCCCTAGAGCAATTCACAAAGGTGGCCGTTTCTGAAATGCTGCCCCCCCCCCCCACCCCGATAGCCAATGATCCCCTTTTGGAGGTCTGACAGGTCACTTGCTCTGCCCACGATGGCGACAATTGCTGTGTTAACGGATGCTACTACACGTCTGCTGTTGTCAGCTTTTAATGATATGCGATGATTTTTCATCTGCATACCATGGGACGTTCCAACATGTTCGAGGAGAGGTGGTCATATTAATGCGTCCTGACCCTCTATATTGTACAGTTCATTAATTCACTTTTTATTTGTATTTCCCGTTCACAAAAACTATTACAAAAATAACTTCTCGAAAAGAAGGCAACTTTGATCTGTATAATGAACTGCACATTGTAATTAATTGATTGTGTAATTGATGTACTGTGATGTATTTTTCCCATTATAGTGGAATAAATACGGTAAGTCTGTTCTTGGAAATCTAATCATCACACTCTCAGATTGTTAAATAACGACCTCTGGAGCTACACTTTCACCTCACAAAGTTTAGGGGGAGGGAAAAAAGAATTCCATTAGCAACAATGAATACAACTCTTATGCCTCCTAACCAGAATTAATTCCATGCCAGTTTCATCCCTCAAGCTGCTCCTACTGAAGCACCATTAAATGAACTGTTAAGCAGATCCAAGAGAAATGATAAAAGGCTAGTTCCTTGGACCATATGCATCTACTTCATCTTGATGCTCTGTTTTCAACTTATTTGTATTGAATCATTCTGGAATTCATGCAATCAAAAAACTACATTTCAAGTAGATTTGTCTGGACCTCCATTCATGAGGATAACACTAACAAGGGAACCACAAATAGCTATTCAATGCACTTTTTTTTGCACGCAAGCACACCATGGAAGTGATAGTGTTACGCGGCGGCGGAGTGCTCCGAAAGTGAAAAGTTCAACAAACATGGTGGTAACAGGGGAAGAAAAATTGTTAGTGCCACTCACCCAAGAATTGCAGTTAGTGCACTGTTATTAACCTCAAAATTTTGATTTTGCTGTACAATTATTCGTCTCGAAATAATTTATAAGATGAGGTAAGCATCCATGAATACTATTTTTATTCAGAATTATTAAGCACTGCGATACATACCCCTTCACCAACGCAAAGTATCACTCGGTGTTTCACATGAAGCCAGCCCAGTGACGGAAAATTTACAAAGATTACCAAATTAATTAATAAAATGAAATAATAAATTAAGGAAATGGTTATTAATTACTATACACATTTTTTTACTGTATGTAAATTAGCTAATTTTAATAACCTATTTTTAAAAAATAAGTTTGAAACTTGAGAATGCATTCAAATGTCTGCTGCTACTTCCATTGCTTTCTTATGAAGTGGATTCGTGCTTATGCTTATTGCTGAATAGTGGAAGAAAGAAGTTCGGTCAAGTGCATTAATACATACACATACCGCTTTAACAATGGAGTCTTTGTATGGCTATGTGAGCTCAAATTTTTTCGTTTTCTCAGTTTATTTTGAAAGAAACAAAATGTTGCATTTTCTTATTTTGAAATAATCCATACTAACTTATCCATAATGTTGCATTTCAATTTGGTGGGAATCTACGAGATACATGTTCGTGTACTTCCTTTGTAAGTGGATTTGCACTTGTATATCACGTAAGTACATGATCTGATTCAGCAATCTCCAGTAAGTATGCAACATCAAAAGTACAGTCAACCGTTGACAACGAGACTCCTGACGCAGCCATCCATTGATGAAATTAGTTGGGAAGCGAGAGAGAAAGAAACTGTTTCTTTGTGACTCATTTCACATAAGAACACCCTACATCCCTCCGCAGTCTGCTCACCCATTTTCATCAATAGACTGGCTGCTTCAGGGATCCTGTTGTCAACGGTTGACTGTAAGACTCACAAAGTGAGACCTCAAAAATCAAGACCCTACTCAGTTTAATAAAGAAATACATTTGAGAAGACTCCAATCATGAGAGATATACGAGGCCTGTCCAAAATGTATCCGGATTGAGGCTACAAAAAAGTGGGACTCACTGCACCTTTTTCTTATCCGGATCGTGTGACAACATTTCTGCTGATGACATTATGAAATTTGCAGCTGTTAAAGAGTGCCAGATGCAATTGTTGTAACACGCTAAACCAGAACATTTTTTTTTCCTTGTCGTGTGGTGAAAATGACAGAAAACATTGAGCAGCAATTCTTGACAAAACACCACATCGCTCGGGTCAGGCAGCCTCCTTACTCAGCTGACCTAGCTCCGTGTGACTTCATCGCATTTCCGAAGATCAAGAAAGCGCTCAAAGGATAGAGATTAGAGGATGTGAACGTGACAACCCAAAATGCGACGGTGGAGCTCTTGGCCATCCTAAAGGAGGCATTTTGTACTTGTTTCGACCAATGGCAGCAGCGCTGGGCTAAATGCTGCAGACGGTGTTTATTTTGTAGGTGACTAAACATTTATGTGAGTTCAAACCATATTTTTTTTGTAGCCTCAATCCGGATACTTTCCGGACAGGCCTCATACAAACAATTGGAATAAAATAAAAATAGTATGAAAGCAAATATAAATCAAATAATAATTAAAGAATATGTAATTTAACACAAAATGAAAACATTCTATTTTAAAACTTACCCAGAACCAATTTCTTTTTGCCTGTCATACCGATCATTTGGATCTCCTGCAGTTACAATGCGATCTAGATAATTAATTTAAGAAAACTATGAAATTTATTCATTAAGACAAAGTAATTCAATGACTAAATTTACTCATAGGAAATATGAATCACATCTATCACACGTGAATACAAAAATTAAGTAAAAAATTATTAAATGCCCTATAAAGCTACCAACCAAAACTTTAATAAAAATTGAATCCTTTGTATTTCTAACAGCAGATTTATCTAGTCTATAAACATTGAAAACACCAGCTCTCATAAGTTCTGTGAAGGTAAGTAATGTTAAACCAAGAAGTCATATGCATATTCAGGGGTAAAGAGTTAAGTGGAGGCAAAAAATTGGGGATAAATGTAGAGATAAAGAAAGTAAAAAGATCAGGTAAAAACCTTCACCATTTTTATTATCATTATCAGTTTTTACCTTTTTTGCCTTTATTTTTAACCAGAGAATGGATTTTCTCAACTTAATATACAGATAATCAAAAATAACCCCATAGCCTTTAATTTATCATCTTTTCCAAATGAATAACATCATATACAGTTATTAGTGAAGTGCAAGGGACCAGCAAAATCATTTCGCTTTATAGATATTACAATGCATAGAGGTAGTGTTAAAATTTGCATAATTTTTCTGTACAAATTATTAAAAATTGCATTTAGTATTTTAGTATTTATATATAAAAATTTAGCATTTCATATTAATTTGAATGCTTTTTAAAATTGAGAAAAAAAAACTTCTTCGATTCTGCAGTAATTAAAATTTGAAAGCAGAACAGACTGAAAATAATACTGTAATACATATTTTACAAAAAATAACAATAGAATGTATGCAAAAACATGTACATTAGGACTGATGAGTGTTTTTTCGTCGGTCTTGGTAACATTAGCATTTCACAAAATGTTTCTGGGCTTAAACTTTCAATAAAATAAATTCATAAATTTGAATAAATATTAAAGTTTTTAATATAAACAATTCTTCCGAGTTTCAATAGCTTTTACTGTAGCTCTCGTGCCAATTCTCATACAAAAATGTTTAATGTGCTCGCAATTTAAACTCGTCAGCAGGCCACCATTATTGCTGTGCAATGCATTATGGATAATCTGGTGCGATAATGTTATTCTCGAGAACTTTACGTAATTTTGCCAATAAAATAAGCCTATTGCCACAGCTGCAGCTGACTGGGCAGAGCTTCTGACGTAAAAATTTGGTTTTAACTTCCCTTGTTGGCTATCGGATTTTTTCGATAATTTCACTTGATTTCCCCTAAGTACAGGAATCAAATTTCGTAATAGAGAACTAAAATATACAGAGTGTAATGGAACATCATGTACAAACTTGGAGGGGAGATAATATGAATGATTTTAAGCAAAAAAGTTCATATGAATGTGGGTCTGAATTTGAACGATAACTGAGATATGAACAGATATAAAAATGCCGCCACCAAGATCAACAAGTTAATAACTAAGGTTCTCTAAAACCCAGGATAATAATAGGGTGCATAAAACTACAGGGTGATTCAGTCAATTTCTGACCATTTCAGTAATATGATTTATTGACCCATTAATGTTTACAAACTTAGCATTTCAGTATGATATTTTAGGCAGTTCGGAGTTTTTATTCCCGTGGAAAAATCTTGATGATATGCTCAATGTGGCCACCGCGAACGTTTTGAACTGCTCGCAGCCGAATGATGAAGTTGTTCATAACCCTATCCAGGATTTCTGCATCCTCAAGGATGCAGCAGTCGACGATGCTTTGTCGCAGCTGGTCTAGGTTCTTGGTGCTATAGTGAACACACTGTCTTCAAGGAACCTCCAGAGATAAAAATCACATGGGTTTAGGTCAGGACTCGTAGGGGGCCAAGGAAAGTCACCCCCAAATCGATCTGGAAACCTGTTTGAAATGACACGATTTCCGAATTTCTGATTGAGAAAGTCTAGCACTTCATTAGTGGTGTCGAAGCGGTATACGCCTCCTTCGCAGCTCGGGGATGAAGAAGGTTTCCAACATGTTAAGGTAAGCCTGTGACGTTACAGTGCCCTCAAAAAAGAACGGACCAATGATGTCTCTTTTGGAAATCGTGCACGAAGCCATAACCTTTCGTGGATGAAGAGGTGACTTACGGATCTCATGAGGGTGCTGGAACCCCAAAAACGAATGTTGTGTTTATTAATGTCACGTGACAGATGGAAGAAGGCCTCATCTGACACCCACAGGTTGTCCACAATGTCCTGATTGGCTTCCATTTCTGCTCCAAACTCCATCGCAAATTGTTGTCGCTTCTGTCTTCCAGTGTCTTAACTCCTGATAAACATGGATCTTATATGGGAACAGGTGTAAATCCTTTCTCAAAATTCGCCACGTATTGGTATACGACAGCCCTTCTTCAATGGATAGGCGGTGAATAGATTTTTTGGTAGGGGAATCGACCAACCTTGTGCGAACATTTTCAACAACTTCGGCCGCTCGAACACGAGCTTCGCTCCTGCCTTTTTTCTTGCCTTTAACACATCCAGTGGCATGAAATTGCTTGACAAAATCGATGATTGCTTGCCTGTCTTGTGCATCTCAACACTTATAATCCTTCCGGAACTTTCTTTGCACGATTGCAGGTAATTTTGTCTCGAAATACCATTCAATAACCTTGCATTTCTGCTCTGTTGATAAAGCGGGTGCAATTTTTCAACAATACGATTTTCATGCAGTGCCGTTGCAACAATACAAACTCCAACTATTTAGAAATTCGATATGGCGCTCATATTCTTTCAATTGTTTATCCCTAATGCACATCATTCGAGTAAAATGGTCAGAAATTGACTGAATCACCCGGTATGTATACCGTTAAAATTTGATCGAATTCCAACAAGTAGTTTCCGAGTTACGCATTCAACATCGTAACCCATGCTCACATGCGAGTACTAACCAGCACGTGTTACGATGTTGGCTGCTTAATTCGAAAACTAGTCGTTGGAATTCGATCAAATTTTAACGGTATACAGTTTTATGCACCTTAATATCCTCCCAAATTTCATTATTGTAGATATTAGAGAGCCTGAGTTATTAACTTGTTGATCTTGGTGCTAGCATTTTTATTTCTGTTCATATCTCGGTTATCGTTCAAATTCGGACCCACATTCATATGAACTTTTTTGCTTAGAATCACCCATACTACCTCCCCTCCAAGTTTGTACACGAAGTTCCGGTACACCCTGTATCTTAAAATTTATTGTCTGGACTGAAAAATCCTTACGTTATAGGGATAATTGTACTATAAAGATTTCGATATGGAGGTTGAAAAAGTATTAAATCAATAGAATTTTTGCCGGACCACAGAAAAATTACGTTATAATTTCGCTGTTCATTATATGGAGGTTCTACTGTATAATTATTGCAATTTTTAACAGTTTCTAAAGATTCGCAACCAATCCTTTATTGGTCATATGTTCAGACCAAACCACAGCGGTCCAGATTAACAATCTAGCTTGACAAAAATCTAAATTGCAACTTCCTTGAAACAAGTCATGACTTGCACAAATAGGCTGTAAAATGATCAATTGTATTTGTTTCACGAGTATTTTTTTTGGACCTTCACCGTCAGAACAGACCCCACGGGGGTCAAAACAAATATCTAGCTGGACAAAAATAATTTGCATGAATAACATGGACAAACAAGTAAAAGGTGTGTTATTTTTAGTTTTTTACAATATTAGAATGTATTTATTTGTAAATATCTGATCAGTTCATCGCTAAAGTTATTTACTTTTAAATTATTCAAAGTTTGGTAACTATAAAAGACGACTCTAAGACCAACAAAATTTTCTTTAAGGGTCTCTGCTCTTAAACCTAATTATTTAGATTTCATAAAGTTTCGTTGTAATGGAACAAAAAATAACTGGGTGCGGAAATTTGAGGATTTAAAAAAAATTCTCGTTTTTTTTTTTTTTTTTTTTTCCCAGTGAGTCTGAGACAGTTGTTTGATTTAATACAACAGAAAGGTGATTACAACTTAAACATGCCGATGCAAATGCAAACCTTTGCGCCTATGTTTTCACAACATTAGGACTTAAAGACAATACTCAAGAGATATGAAAAATGGTAGCAAAGGTAGTCAGCAGGTGTTCTTGGGAGATTTCAAAAAGATGGGAAAGAAGCAGCCAAAAACTTTTTTTGTGTTTTTTTTCTTTCTTAATATGAAAATGTTTTTTATTCATATTTTACTCAATTTCTTAAAAATTATTAAATTCCCTTGAAATATTTTTATTTTCTGCGTTCTCGATATTTGTCCAGCTGTATATTGAATCGATACACTGTGCAAACTCACAACCCCCGAATTTACTGGGACAATTCAACCCAAACTTCATTGCAATGCAGATCTTGCCTAGAGGAAACTATACATGAAATTTACTCCTTTAGATATTTATACAGGGCGACTTTAAAACTTAATAATTCGCACACGAATGCTTACAATCGCTGCCATTTTGTCTGAGCGAGCTGGCCTTGGCTAAACACATTCTACTCTATCATATTTTTTATTGTTCTATACTCTAGTCATTGTTTTATACATATTACAAATTGTAATTATACAAGGTGGTCCATAAGTCTGTTACCACCCCTTCTATCTTGGATACAAATGCAGTTATGCAAATTCCAATAAAGGAAGTCGGGGGTACTCTTTCTCGTGGTGGCACTTACGGTTTTCTCAATATGCAAATTAGGACATATGCAAATCGTATCTACTAAACCGTAGGAAATGCACAAGAAAACCTAATTACAAACTTGTTCAGCATCAAATAAGCAACAAAACAACAACAAAAAAAAAAATTCAAAATTCAATGAATGGATCACCCAAAAACCTCATTGCAATCTTTGCAATTGGACAATCAGGTCTTGTTGTTTGTTGCTTACAAACAATCAAGTCAAGTGTACAAATTAAGTCTTTACAATGAATCCAGAAGGTGTTCAATGTGACAGTCTACCTGCACCTAACATAATTCTGCACAGCATTTCTACGATGCCATTACTTGTGACTGGTGTTATTGCCATTGTTGCAGAGATTGCGAGGAGGTTTTTGGGTGATCCATTCATTGGATTTTGAAAATTTTTTTGTTTTGTTCCTTATTTGATGCTGAACAAGTTTGTAATTGGGATTTTATTGGTGTATCTTCTACGATTTAGTAGATACGATTTGCATATATCCTAATTTGCATATTGACAAAACTATAAGTACCATCAACTTCCTATTCACTCCTTTTATTGGAATTTGCATAACTGCATTTGTATCCAAGATAGAGTGGTAAGAGACTTTAGCCACGTACATTGTCGTTAAAAAACATAAATATATGACAATCTACTTGAAATAAGCATCTAGTGAGAGCATTTTTACATTTAATTTTGGATATTTTTGACGAGCAACGATGCATTAAATGAATTAGAACAAAAACGTGAAGAGGTCATATGCAAGGTGGAAACATGGAGATGCACTCTGACTGAGACAATGACAGTCACCATGGCATAAATTCGCATTTTGTCCTTTTGCGGCAGATGTAGAAAAGATCGCTAAACTTGATGGCTGTGGAGCAGTTCGACAAACCCACATATTACAAACGTTACAGTCGAGATGGTATTTAATGGGAGAATAGCCAGGCAACATTGCATCCCTTTCTTGTTTATTACAAGAAAGCATCAAAAGGATCAGTTATTGCATCGTACGTGACTGTCTACGACATAAAACTGTTGCAGTACATTGCAAACATGCTCAAAGCACATAAGCACGGTGGCAATAAGGGGCTTAATAGGTGTGAAAACGATGGTATTAAACGGAATAGATTGTATGGAAAATATAATTAAATAGAGAGAGAGAGAGAGAGAGAGAGAGAGAGAGAGAGAGAGAGAGAGA
>JAHWFO010043354.1:3201110-3224901 GCA_023313115.1 Rhysida immarginata
AGAGAGAGAGAGAGAGAGAGAGAGAGAGAGAGAGAGAGAGAGAGAGACCCACATAGGGGAAGGCACTCAACAGATTTATGAATTTTTAAACTTCTTTTTGTGTATAAGGAGGCAATATTTACCAGAATTGATATATGCATATTATTTAATAACTTGCATTTATAAGTTGGGCACTTTTGATGATTTTTATTACATTTAAGTTGTACAGCAGTTAAATACAGCCTGTCCCTGAATTATGACAGGGTTAGATACCAATAAACCCATCGAAACTCGAAAATATCATTTAAGTCGAAAATAATAAATAAAATATAAAAAATGAAAATATGCTACAGATGAATATACTGATGGGCATTATGAAGCTGTAATTCCAATAAGCACTAAAATATAAAAGATATTTATGCACAAAGCACTTCACGAGATGATCACTGCGAACCACGAACCACGCGATATGATCACCGTGATGCGTGTTTGCCGTCATCAAACTATCCAGTGGAAAACAGAGTGGACAAAACCAGGCACTAATGCACATAAACTGAAAACCTTAATGGCACAATTTCCGGAAAAAGAACAACCCCTCATAATTATGTCTAAACAAGATCTTGCATTACTAACCAGACTAAGATCTGAACACCTGCCGACTAAGGCCTATCTACACAAGATCGGTCTGACAGGCAATGCTGATTGTCAGTGCGGCCTTACTGAAACTGTAGACCACATCATATTCCATTGTCCGCTCTACACCACCCCTCGCCGTCAATTAAAAGCTCTTTACCAGGCTAGAAATATCCCTTTCTGCTCTTCCATCCTGTTATTAATAAACCCTAACCTAACAACCCACAAATGCTTCATCCTTTCCACCACCAAAGATTTCTTATCCAAAATTAACCTCCTTCCAAGATTAATGGCTTCGGTCACACACGCTCTATCTTTATTAGCCTAATAAAACTGTCCATTTGTAATGAAGTATAACCTACACCATTAGGTCATCTCCGAAGACAGGAGGAAGGACCGGTAACAAGAAGAAGAAACAATCCAGTGTTTAATTTTTCTTTTATCAGATTTATTTTTCATTGACTCACAACGTATTGTATCTTTGAAAAAATGTCAGTCGGGGAGAGACTGTACAATAATGAGTTCTAAAGGCTTTCATACAAGATGTAACCAATAGGAAGGAGGAATAAACTTCAAATTTTTAATTTCTCACTGTTACCATAATAAATAGAATTAATAAGTGTGATTATTTGCATAGTTTTCTAGAACATCTGCAAGATGCCACAGAGTGAGTTATACCACTGGCTTACAAGGAAAAAGATGAAATGTTAACAGTAGTTGTAAAAATTAATTTTCAAACAAGTTTTCTTTTCTTTTCTTCTTTTTTTTTTTTTTTTTTTTTACTGTTTCATAAAGGTAAATTCTATGGAAAAATTAGACTTTATTAAGTACCGAAAGGTGCTTTATGCTATCAGTGTGGGGAAACGTGTCTGTCTGTAACTCTAACTCCTTCGAGGCTATGAAAGATTTTCAAAATCTGTTTTCGTCAGTCGATGAATATGGTTCATGGCACAAACCAATCACAATTATCTAAATCGGTTCATTGGGACGTGCACAAATGGTACCTCTATTTTCCCGCCAAGCAATTTTCAATGGGAAGATATATTAAGTAATATATCAAACAAATTGTAATGACGAGATAGAAGCGAATATAAATTACTATTTCGGCCTATTGATATATATGGTTCAGGAAATGAACCATTTTGAAAATGGTTGTAATCGAAACAATGGCACGTGCTCTAATGGTACCCTTATGACACCCTCAAAAATTTTCAATGATAAGATATGGCATGTAATATATCAAACAAATTGGGATGATGTATCATGAATGAATATAATGTAAAATTAATGATAGTCCAAATTGGTTTCAAGGAATCTGGTTTAGTGGAACCATTATGGTTCATTGGAATTTCAATGCTAAAATATGGCATGTAATATATATATCAAACGACCTGGAATGCTGTGTCATGAATGAATATAACGTAAAATTAATGATAGTCGAAATTGGTTCAAAGGTACGTGGTGTAATGATATCTTTATGGCCCATTAGAAACTTACAATGTTAACATAGGGCTGTTTAAAAATATAGTTCCGCAAATGGTTTAGTTTAACCTTTCGGTACTTGGTTATGTCATTCCGTAATGATTTATTGTATTTGCATCCAGAATAATAAAATGTAGATTGTTCAAAATTTTTCGATTTATCCTAATATTTTATTTAAAAAAAAAATGCCTCAGAAGATTGAAAATTGGCCTCTCATCGCCTCAGGAGAATCAGCGGAACAAGAAGCCCTTTTCTGCCGCGAGAACTGCTTTCGATTGTAGCCTTGTTTCAATTCTACATAATACAAGAGTTTGCTTGCCTTCTTTCTATCAGAATGCCTTTAAATTGTTCTGTTTGGATGTGCAAATAAGGAATCAGATAGAAACTTCACATTTCACAGATTTCTACACACTCAGAATCAATTAAGAAGCAACAGATACTTTTTGCCAGCGAAGAACTGGTATCCAAATACAAACAGCATAGTGAACTCGGTTCATTTTGAAGTGTCATGCTTTTCCTATGATCCTGCAGTTTTAAATTCATTGTTAATTAAACGAAATTCATTGAAACTCAATTCTGTTCTAACTCTAAATGGCTTAATTCTGGTGATCTTCAAGAACAACGAACACGACAGTCAGACATTTGCTAACCGCGAAAGGAATGAAGTAGGCCAATCTGCTGTTATAATGTACATGCACAGTAAATGTAACGAGTAAATTTTTCAAATACGAGTAAAAATACTAATTTAAACTTAACAAGCAATATACAAATTACACTAATAACACATTTTAACAGGGTCATCACTTATAAATAACAAAACAATAAAATATACAAAAAAAGCTTAACATGAAACGCGAAATTGCCGTTTGCAGTAAACAGGATTCGCTACGAAGTTGGTCGATAGCGATAGCAGTGCTCTTTTTTCACACATCCACCAACTCGCCTGACTTTAGCATTGGTTACTATGAGAGTAATCGCACTTATTATTTCTATTCGTTATGCCGTTACTTTCATAATAGTTTTTATATTTTGAAAATTTAGGAAAGTAATTTTTTTTCTCTTACTGAGCATGTCCATAACTTCCTCTTCTGATAGTTTGGGTTTTTTAACAGGTTGTCTTCTCACCACAGGTGATTCTTTCTTTTTTTCTGGTGATCTTTTTTCATTCATTGGTGAAGCTTCAGGAGATTTTTCAATCTAAACAAAGATTATAAATGATGGTATAATAAAATTTATTTTAATTGTATCCTGAGGAATTAATATATGAAAACCAACTTCTGATAATCTTATAACCTCAGATTTAATTAAAAAAAAAAAAAAAAAAAAAAAAAAAAAAAAAAAAAAAAAAAAAAAGAGAAAAAAAGAAAGAAAGAAATGGTATATTTTAAAAAATTTTGATTTTAAAATTTTATAATAAAATCAAATCGTTAATTTTGTCTTTTAGCAACTATTTCAGCAACTTGTATTTTAACAAACAACTACAGTACAACAATTTATATAGACTGCTCAACAGAAAAAAACTGGGCATGCCCAATTAAATTTCCAACTTATTGCGGTAAAAAAAAAAATAAAAAAATAAATTAACAATTGAAATTGGTCATTTAAATGGACACATTTAATTTTTCTTATGTTGGACAGAGTATAATTCTAATTTGGCTAAGAGGGTGTTTGAGGTTGTCTCCTAATAGACAATATCTAAAAATAATTATAAACATAAGTAGGATTAAAACCATAACCAGGCACCAAAGAAGAACAAAAACAATGAACTTTTCATTCATTTACTCTTCTTTACCTCAATTTTTAAATTTAATTTTACATTTTTAAAAGCATGTTTCAATCTGGGATGACAATATTTTATATAAACTTTATTAAAAAATGTTTTGCAGCAAAATTTGCTGATTGTGTAAGTTTACCAATTAAAATTAGTACCTTAAATACTGAAAAGATTATAATACGAGTTGCAAGCCAAAATTTGATTGCCCCATCTCAACACAGCACGCTATGTATGCTGCATGTCACCTCCCATAGCATTAAGGAACTACTCTACAAGTTATTGATGCAACAGAAAACGCTGTTTATTTATTGTGTGTTTTTGTGAAGTCGTGTTCAAACTGTTTCGTGGTTGGTGTTATGACTGACTTGAAGGAAAATATGTGAAATTTTGTTTCAAACTGGCGACGAATGATGGATCTACGGTTATGAACCTGAAATGTACAGCAATTGTGTCACTAGAGTTGACTGAATACACACCAAGACTGAAAAAGCATGTTAAGTCCAGAGGCATGTGAAAATAATGTTATCTGTTCTTCTGACATGAAAGGGCTCATCTTATCCTCTTATAAGGAGACTCCCAAGTACTCTTGACTCACTGATTTTGATAAAAAGAATTGTACGTGTTGCTTTCACCACATTAAACATACAAGCAAAGCCATTTGACGCACTCCTCAAAATTTTCTGAGGAAAAAAAATCATAAAGTTTATTATAATTGACTACACTTTATAAATATCCTAATAGTAGCATAGGTTTTTATCGTGTTCAGGTGGTCTCATGGTAAAACACTCTCATTCTGTTTTGCAGGTTTCAAATCTCGCCTTCGATAATTTTTTTTTTCTCTTCGTAAATTTTTTTTATCATGTATATGGGAATGTGTAATTCATTTACTAAATATATTTCAGATTTTCCAATTTGCTACCATCATTTTTTTTTATATAAAATCCGTATACAAATTATAGTTAAAAATCCAATGTGATAAATCACCCTTCATTAACATTTTTAACTAGCACATTAGACAACAAATTACAATTTCCTATTTCTAGGAGCAAAAGTTTGTTATGAATGGAATTAACTATTACTCCTGTCTTTACCTACACGTGAATTATAACTTATTTTGTGTTTTTTTAAAAAGAGGAATAAATAAAATTTGTAATACCCTTTCAATTTATGTAAAAAAATAACCTTAGCAAATCAAAATTTTAGATTATGATAAAGGAAAGGAGAACACTCTTTAGCCACAACATATCAAGAGTATTTATTCTCTGTTCCTTTATCATTATAATTATCCATAATCTAAAACATCAAGGCCTTTGTAAATATCCCAGTTTATTTGGTTTTTTATTTTCTTACAGATTATTTTGAAATTTTAGATTATGTTTAATTATAATAATTCTTATATGCATTTTGTAAAAAGAAATGATGGTAGCAAATTGGAAAATCCGAAATATATTTAATAAATGAATTACACATTCCCATACATGTTAAAAAATTTACGAAGAGAAAAAAAAAAATTATCGAAGACGGGATTTGAACCTGCACCTGCAAAACAAAAAGCGTGTGCTTTAACACTAGACCACCTGAACACGATAAAAATCTATGCTACAATTAGGATATTTATAAAGTGTAGTCAATTATAATAAACCTTTTTTGTCGGAAAATTTTGAGAAGTGCGTCGAATGGCTTTGCATGTGTGTTTAATTTGGTGAAAGGTACACGTGCAATTTTTTTTTTTTCAAAATCGGTGAGTCAGAGTACTTGGAGTCTCCTTGTTAGATGCCTCAGAAACTGCAGTATAACAGCCCATTCAGTCTGTCCTTATGGAACAAATGTTCTAATGGATAAGTCCTCCGATATCAAAAAATTAAATTAACAATTATTTGATCAGTGTTTTTAGTCTTGGTGAATTCAGTGATTTCTACAGAGATGATTGCTTCAGGGTCATAATCATAGACCCCCATTTCATTTCCAATATGAAACAAATTGTTTTCTTTTCATATCGTATAATGAAAACAATCATGGCTTTCAGCAGCAACAATGACTTGTGGACTACTTCCTTAGTGATACCGGAGATGCATCCAGCAGCATAGCAAGTTCTTTTGAGGCGAAACGGTATCTTTCTGAGAATTTGTCTCGCACCTCGTATATAAATAAAGGAACAAAATTTTTTCTTACATTGGACGGAATATCTTTATCGGTAATGTTCTCTAAGGAATTTGTACTGTCTCCTAATTTTTCGGAACATTGAGACTCTTCACTGCCAGTTTCAGAGTCACTACCTGGCTTCGTTTCTCTGTTATCTTTGAGAGAAATTATATTTAAATTTGGCATAGAATTATTTAATTCATCCTGCTCCATCAACTCTTTAGTAATTAATGTCTTCATTCCTGGTTTGTTGTTCTTCATCTTCTCAAAAAATTTAAGTGCATGCAAAACAGCATCGGGATTTTCACTTTGTTCAGTTTTCCTATACAAAATTAATAAAATAAATAATTAATCCCATAAATGTTCTTTGTATATTTTTATTTAACATAATGCACTAAAATCTCTATTTAAAACCGCAAAGTTTACCCTTTTTTTTTCAGTATTCTTCTCAGTTTACATTTCAACACTGGGTACAGTAAAGAGATTGTACCCAAAAGTTCAAGCAATTCATTAGTAAATAACATTACCCAATATCTTGATGTATATACTACTGTCACCTTCAAAATACAAGGGAACGGTTAACTAGTATACTACAAATCGTTGTCACTGGTTGGAGAACCAAAGCATGTGCATTATATAGAGGAGTATTAGGGATGTTGATATATGAAATTTAAGGTGCAATGATCAACACGTAGAGACACCAGTCATAAAGATGAGCACTGGTCTTCCTTCTACATGAATGTTGCAACTTCTGATCATTATTTTTCATTTCTAGGAGCTAGCCTACAAGTAAAATAACTGTTGGCGATAAGCACTAATGATCTGGAAACGACATATGATACACACCACCAACAAAGGAAACGATCACTCCAGCAATTGTTTAGACAGCAACTCTGGAGATGACACCCCAACATATGAAGAGCAATAGAGTCCCTTTGAGAAATGTTATAAGACGATCATGGGCAACCTGCATTCATGAAATGTGCTCACTGTGAGAGCTGTTTTTGTTTAGATCATGTTTACTTGCAGGCCTACATATTTCTTTCTATGCATACGTGTCTATTTGAATTTGTTTCATTTATATTTCCCATCACTGCATGTAAAACTTGCGATTCTACATTATTTCTTGCGTACTTTCGAATGACATGTCAGATATCGTGCTCCTTGTGACAACTGTTGGTACCATTCCATTGTTAGTAATACACAGCGATTTCAGTAAATCATTCTATTTATGAAATGCATTCTAAACGTCCTTTTTGGTTAGTATGTTTAGCACTACTTGAGAATAAACCTGAATCTCTTATCCTGTGTTAAACCTTTGCTTCTTCAACAAGATTATCTTGTGTGAGGTGCTTCCTCATGTGAGGGTTGATACTGCACAAAGGCCCCAAAAACCACGTGCAGGGTTTGTCGAAACCTAAGATTATCTTAGGGAAAAGAAAAGCCCTACTAGGTCTGGATTTTCTGAAATCTGCTGTTGAAATTCTAAGCAGATTTCCATGTGATGCTCTTTCTGCTCATTACTCTGCAATGTACCCTGTTCAATTCTTAGGACAAACTCCACGATGTTACAGAGGTCTTGGTTAGCCTTCAACAGAAATGGTCTGCCTACGTTTCAAAACTGCAATCTATGTGTAATTATGTTGGTAATATAAACAAAAATGTTAATTTAGGTTTTGCTACAGAAGTCTTTTTAGCAATTTTTTTTACGATTTACCATGCATATTGGCTCGGTTGACTGGGAACCTTGGATATCCATGATTTTTTTATGTATTTGCTACTGTATATATTTTTAATAATTCTGAAAATTATAGTCCTCACCCTATCAAACTATTGAGCTCAACTCACTCACTATCATAAAGTTTCTATTTGTGCAAGACAAGGTTCTATTGCACAGTCTTTGAAGGTAAATTTTCTTCTTCTGCTTCTAATATTATTCGTAAACATCTGATATATTGAAAAGGCCAGGTTTCTACTACCTGTATTAAGGCAGCCAAACAAACTGTTGAACCTCATCCAAATAAGCAACTTTTTATGTCTAGATCTTCTTCAGCTAATTTTTGCTTCCTTTTTCGGCAATACTGAAATTACAAATGGTTTATATTTGAAAACTAAATTGATTCTTGTCTCTTTGTGCCTCTTACATTATGTAACTTAGTTTTGAAGGGTGAAAATTGGCCTGAAGGAAATTGCAATAATTAACATACAGTAATTGAGTTATGATGATCCTTAAATTTATGAATGATCCATAATTTTATCTCTATTTCTTTTCACTTCAACGTATATGGACCTGAATTAGAAACAATTTAATTAGAATAGAAGAAACAGATATTATTAACAATTAAATTAAGAAATTCTCCAAATTATACATTATAAAGACGGAAAGTAAATAAATAAAAAATGAACGTAAAGTAACAT
Source organism: Rhysida immarginata (assembly GCA_023313115.1). Lineage (NCBI taxonomy): Eukaryota > Metazoa > Arthropoda > Chilopoda > Scolopendromorpha > Scolopendridae > Rhysida > Rhysida immarginata. The sequence continues at coordinate 3,209,539 of JAHWFO010043354.1, forward strand.
TTTTAATCATCAAGTTTAGTCTAAATAATGGTTGATGTATGATGTATGTGATGTTCTCCAGTTTTCAAAGAAATGAAGATCCTGAAGAAGTGAATTGAAAATGTTGGAGAAATGAAGATGCTGAAGGAATGAACTGAGGATGCTGTAGAGATGTGAACCAAGGATGCTGCAGAAATGAAGAATCTGAAGAATAACAGGTTGATGTCAAAACGGTGAGATGGAGAATGCCTTTTTAATATATCAAAGAGTCTAATATTTTCTGTTTTACAGAAACTTAGTTATCTGAAGATATTTCAAGTAGTTTATTTACCCCCCTGACAGATGGTATCTTATCATTCAGGTAGATCTTCTAATCAAAAGGTGGAGAAGTTATGGTCATCTGCTTATCTTCATTCAAAATTTACACAATGCAATTTTGATTTTTCTTCCATAACGATTTCTTTGCTGTAAATGTTTAGATAATAAGATTGCCTTTATTTTAGATTTGATTTGTTTCTCCAAACACTACTCTGACAGTTTCCAAATTGTTCGTTACATATATCTTTCTTATAATAAAGGGGACGGCTCATTATAATAAAAAATCTTTAGTCCTGAAAACAATTCATACTGTAATTTATCATTATTTGAACTTACGTAATATTGGATGATGACAATAAACGCTGCCATGGATCAGGAAGCCCACGGAATGTTCCAGTATCTTTATCAAAGCCAACGTGAATACGGTGTTCAACAGAAAATGGCCGTCCAATCTCAGAGGGGCCATCATTTTTTCCAGCAGATTTCTTTGCTTTATTTTTTGGTTTAAATATATTGAACAGCCCTGACATCTTAAATTAATGCAATCTTCATCCCCTAAAAAAAAAAAAAAAATTAAAATAAATAAATTTTAAATTAATTATAGATGGTAAAGGAGAAACCAAATACATTACAAGGCATAAATTTTTTTTTTTTTTATTACATTAGATTAAATTGAACCTGAAATCAGGAAGGTAAAGCAACCCATTAAAGCAATAGAAAAAAAAAAATCTATGTCAAAAAACCTATAGAGCTCTTTCACTACGCGTCATCGTGCCGTCATTGTGATGTCATCGACAGGAGGAAAGTTTATGCCGCCATATTGAATAATAAGCAAACAGGTACTCGCTTTCTTCGCTATCAGTTCGCTATTCGCACACGATTTGGAAATAGTTATTACAATGTCTTTTGCTGCATCTTAGGGTGTTCTAATCGGCAAACTAGATATAGATTAAAGTCTTTTAACAGAATACGTGTAGTTTAGAGGCACCAAGATAAGCTAATCTTCGAAAGAACAGAAGAAGAGCTTGGCTCGCCGTGATTAAGAGTTGTACACCACGACTACGGCAGTATAAAATACTGGTGTGTCTGCTCCGATCATTTCTTAGAATGAGATTAATCTGGATACTACATACAGACAACGCTTGTTTAAGTATATAACGCTGGTCATCCTAATTTGTCCAAAGGAGTCTGGTATATCAGAAATTGATAAAGTTCAGATTAGCGTCCCCCAATTTTCTTGGCTGACATCGATCCGCCTCGTCGAGTTTATGCTCTGAATTTATTACTGTAACATATTTAATTAATATGTAAATCATTTATCATATTATCGAAATTATATTTTAAGAAATTTATGCAGAAAAAAAAAATCATGTGTCGGTGTACGTTAAATGATGGACAGCCATGCCAACATGAATGACCAAGGGTCGCCCGTTAGCTGAAGTTCATCGTCACGGAATTTTAGTGATTTTTCCCTGCATATATTTCTTAAAATTCAAGTTCGATTACATAATAATTCATTTACATATTAATTAGGTATGTTACAATAATTCAGAGCATAAACGCGACGGACTGGTTGATATCAGCAGAGAAAATTAGGGGAAGCTACGCTGAACTTTTATCCTGAAATTTTACTTTTGGTGTCTCGTTTATTACCTGCCTTGCTATAAACGAATGTGTTAACGTTAATTTGTTTATAGCGGACTTCGAGGACCCAGCAATGCAAAAAATTATTGTATGCACAGTGTGATTTGTAGGCCCTCGTTTCTTTGAGTGTGATCCAGCTGTGCTTCTGGATAACGTAGCTTGAAATTCCATTGAGATCCTATGAAGGCAAACTGCTTTCCTAATTTAATAGGGTATAAGGATCAATACTATCAATATCGGCAATTTTTTGTTCATATCTCAGTTGTGCATGGATTGGGAGATTCGTGTAATATGTCGATCTTGCCATAGCGACTAGCGTGTGCTAACGCGTGCTTGTCATCCAAGATGGCTGACCTAGTTCTGTGTCCTGGGTTGCTAAGCAACCTAAACCCAGAATGCCTTCGTGTTCACGTGCTGTAAAAGCTCTTTATAGTTTTCTAGGGATATTTTTACCAACTGAAAAATGAAATTTATGTACTATTTCTTACATATTTAACATTTATTGTTTACAAATGTTTCAAACACAATCTCACAGTACACAAAGTTTTTATCTGTTCTAACATATCTTTTGAAAAAAAAATAGGGAATTAAGAATATTTAAATTCTGCAGGTCAAATTCAGATACATTTTCCAAGAGCCAGTGGTAGCAAAAATAACACGATCACATCACATGTGCATACTGTGTTCATTTTATTGACTATATAAAATAGCCTACTAAATAAAAATTGAGAAATCTATATATAATAAAATAGTAGCGAGGCGAAAAATTTATATTAAATGTTTTTGAGAAAAAGTGATTGCTCCGTGTATTGTAAACGATACTGAAGCTCAAACATCAGTTTTTAGAATTTTTGTGTGGTTTTAATCGATACAGAAGCCCAAACAATAGTTTTAGGATTTTTGTCTGTATCTCTGTTTATATGTTAGAGGTTGGCACCAAAACTACTGAAGGGATTTAGTTGAAATTTGCTGTGAAGGTTATTTAGTACCCGAGTCAACATATAGGATACTTTTTTCTACGGGAAAAAGTTTCATTCCCAAGGGAAAAAACAACAACTTCTGCCAGCAAAAATAGAATGTCAACAGATGTCGTAATGAGTAAATCGCACTATGGTTTTGTTCCTTACGAATCAGAGAATAATTGCCAACAGATGTCGCCAAGATGCATACGTCGATAAAGCTCTATATGTAAGTGTATATAGAGCTTTATATGTCAAGTACTTCGTGAGCAGACCATATTTCGAGTTCTTCGAGTACAACTGACTTTGTATATATTAATTGACAACTGTATGCTGCTTGCTCTCGCATCACCTCTCTTATTTATCTTGGCTCGTGAAGGTAAAAAAACGAAAGTAAAAACAAATAAATTGGTAAGACGGAATGATACATTCGAACAGGCCTACCATGCGATAATGATAAGGATTCAAAAAAGAAAATTGTGTTTTTCAATAGGAGGAAAAGCTGTTGATGTCGTTTACATTGTGTTTGGGGTGACGAAATGAATGCTTCTGCCATTTCTTCATTTTTACCAAAAAAATTAATTTCTCTAAATAGGTTTAGCCCATTTCCATAAAGAATGCGTCAATGCATAGTTTTAGCACCCCTCTAAGTGAGAATTACTTTAAAAAATAAAGAAAGGAAAAAATTGATGAAGGAGGGGATCGGGTCTGGGGGGAGGAAATAGTCAACTCCAAAACGTCTCATCACAGCCAAACAAGTCATGTATAAAAAAAAAACTCTCCTTAATGAGAGGAATACATACATGTCGAGTTTATTGAGTTTGGTTCGCTGGTTTGAACGCTACAGCCAAAAAAATTAATATTTTGAAAAAGGCTTACAACAATCGACAAATATAAGCTAAGGCAGAATTTAGGGTACCCTCTAAGTATATATAATATTTGAATAAGATAAGAATTGGGTATAAATCTTAATAAATCAATGTTTTTTCCTTTAATTCCGCAAGAATAAATGCGGTAAAACCCAATAGAAAACAAATTAACATAAAAAATAATAATAATGAACATATTTATTTAAAAAAATTCTAAAAAACTCTCCTCCCCTCATAAAAATGTAAAACTCCAGATTAAAAGTTTTTTGAGACTCAGTATACCAAAAATATGTACAATGTAAAAAATCTTAATTATGAGTTTTACCACATTTACTCTTGCGGAATTAAAAGAAAACACATTAATTTACATATAATTTTTATTTGTCTCTGCTATTTGCCGTTTCAAAAGAGTGAACCGTAAAACGGTCACACTAGCATAAAACGCCACGTAATTACGCCAACGTAAATACGTCACAGAAAAAACGTCGACATTTAGCTGTTCAAACTGAAAGCGTATAACGTGGTGCAATATGTGATGTCGTTTCGCTATTGGCTTAAAGCACGACATCACTTGAAGTAGCTTCAGCATGAATGCCAACAGTATCGACCTTTATCACAAAGTCTAGCAGTATTTTAATAACCTGGACTTTATTTTCATACAGATAAGCTAAACTTCCTTACCATTTCTACAAAGCAATCGCTATTGTACATCGCTCTCTTGTCGGCCATCTTGATGGCGGGCCAATCGCTCTTCTGATTGGCTGGATGTTCGGCGTACGATCTAACGCGACGTAAAAAGTTGAACAAAATTCAACTTCGGCGTAAAGCGCGGCGCCAAGCTATTTAGCGGAAGTGATATCACTGGCGTCGTTACGTCGGCGTATTTACACGGAGTTTTACGCTGGCCTTAGAGACTGGTAGGCCAATACTGAAGCTTTTTCATAATTTTTTGGCCTTCACATTAATTCTATGCAACTATAAAATATAGTCGTAATTTAATTTTTCCTTCCTGATCTTGATTTATTTAGGGCAGTGTCTTAATATAAAAGGGAAATGCTCTTCACTGACTCATCACGAAATCTCGGGAAATAAGAAATATATACTTGCAGGCGATTTTATCTATTTCGACTTTAACGCGGACGAAGTCGCGGGCAACAGCTAGTTTATTTACAAGTTACGCAAAACAAGAAGAGTACATTTAAGAATAAATAGGTAAACCTACGTTTTTTTCTAGGAAAAGACTCTAAATAAAAGAAAATAAATGTTTTGTTTTCTCACACACGATCGAAACTAGACGTAATGTTTATAGGAAATTTTTTGTTCCATTTGAACCATACAATGTTCCGAAACAATTATATAGGATAAGTTTGGGTCACCCTGTATTTAATGAAACTTTTATAAATCTATTAATGAAGTATGTAAATAATTATAGTAATCTTGTTTTAATGAACTAGTATTTCTCCTTATTTCTTCGGCGTCAGACGTCAACAAACTGCTGACAATAGCAGTAGAGCATACAGTCACATCTTAACATCTTGGGGTAGAGTGAGCTTCAAGTGGGCTGTAAATCGCCAACAATAGCTTTAACAAGTCAATTAATAATTAACATAATAATTTATGAATGAAAATATACGTGGCTGGTTCCAAAGGGTTTGAATATTAATTTTCATGATAGAAAACGATCAAACAAAGATGGTTAATTTAAAGACCATGAACTTAAATCCACAGTGTTTTTATCGGATAATTTTTTGCCGAAAAATCCATCTACTATCTACCCTTTCAAAGAGTTTAAGTGCACAAGAATTTTTCTATAAAAAATAGTAAGCAAATATAAAAGATAACAGGTACATGGATGTATAGGCAATCAATCAAAAATCATTACGCATCAGTGACTGGTTGTTGTGTATTCGCTTTGTTTTTTAGTGTGTTATACTGTATCTCGTTAACAACTGCGTTTATGAAAATTTTGAAAGAATTGAAAAGTGTTACAATTACAATTTTAAACAACTTTTGTTAGAAAACTTTTTCAAAATTCCAACCGGAAGTACCGTTCTACTTTTGTCAAAATCCAGTTTTTTGCTAATATAGGCGAAATAAGACGGAATAGGAAAATTTGTAAAGTACACAAAAGTGTTTAGAAGCTAATTTAAAACAACCTTTGTTAAGAAGATTTTTCAAAATTCCAAACGGAAGTACCAGTTCTACTCTGGTCAAAGTCCATTTTACTTTCTTATACATATATAAGTATTGTATTCACGAAAAATTTCGACCTCGAGATTTTCACCGATCTTCACGTTTTAGGGTTTCTAGATTACAAAAAAGTGGGTTTTGGAAAATGTTTGTGTGTCTGTCTGTGTGTGTGTGTTCCAGATAGCATCCAAACGGCTAAAGCTATCGAGACCAAACTTTAAACTTAAGATTATAAAACAAAATAAAAAACCAAATTACCTTAACTGTGGATAAATAACATCAATGGTAACGCAATGAGCCAAAATGGTAACACTTAAGATTATAATCTTCCTCAGGAGGTCTGATTAGTTTTCCAGTGGAATCGGTGAACCGAAGTATCAGTTTACTCCAGCGCCAAAATATAAATTTTGAAATATCTCGTTAACCATTGCGTTTATGAAAATTTTGAAAAGGTTGAAAAGTGTTACAATTACAATTTTAAACAACTTTTGTTAAGAAAGTTTTTCAATATTCCAACCAGAAGTACCAGTTCTACTCTAGTCAAAATCCAGTTTTTTGCTAATATAGGCGAAATAAGACGGAATAGGAAAATTTGTAAAGTATACAAAAGTTTTTAGAAGCTAATTTTAAACTATCTTTGTTAAGAAATTTTTTCAAAATTACAACCGGAAGTACTAGTTCTACTTTTATCAAAATCCAGTTTTTTGTTAATATAGGCGAAATAAGACGGAATAGGAAAATTTATAAAGTATACAAAAGTGTTTAAAAGCTAATTGTAAACAAACCTTTGTTAACAAAATTTTTAAAAATTCCAACCGGAAGTACCAGGTTTACTCTTATCAAAATCCACTGTTTTGCTAAAATAGGCGAAAGAAAATGGTATAGGAAAATTTGGAATCTAAACCAAAGCTAATTTGGAAGCTAATTTGAAGTAACTTTTATTCACAAAATTTCTATCGGAAGTAGCCATTTTAGACAGTTATTTAATTTTTTTCTGTATTTAGACCAGGACATTTATGTATAAGAAAGTCGGGTGGTGACCACACCTCATTTTTTTCTTTTTGAACATGCGATAGACAGAAAACTGCTCTTATCTGCCCATTTTACTTTATTACTTATTACAATACTTGATGCCACCTGGTATTAAAATACTATGATGATGATGATGATGAATATTGAACACTTTTGAGTTCCAAGTGAACTCATCACTGTGTCTTTAAGATGATGGGAAGAAATTAGCATATAATTAACCTAATTCCTTTCCATCACTATAAAGACACAAGTTCTGATGATGAACATCACCCAAAAACATTCAATATTCATCATCATATTATTTTAATACCAAATGAACATCAATGGTAAATAATGAATTTTTATTTTGTTATTGAACAAAAGGTAATAAAATGATAAATATTTATGGCTAAATTTTCATTTAACATACATGTACCTATTTAATTAACTTATTAAACAGATTTCTTGACAACCCTTCAATTTTGATCTTTATGGTGTCAGGTTTAATCTGTGAATGAAAAACTATATTAAGATGATCAGAATTACTTCAAACCAGCAGAATACCATAAAAAAACACTTTTCAATGAATTTTATAAATCTTCACCTTTGATCTTGCACATATTTTCAATGGAAAATGGGAATTTCAAGAAAAATGTAAAACTGATTCCTTTAAGAAAATTTTGATAGTTTCCAATATCTTAATCTAGTATTGTAATTTTTGTGTCAACTTTCTAAAATGTAAGCATTAGCTATTATGGGAAGGGGAGGGTTCAAATAAGAATTTATAAGCACTATTTCTACAGGGTGAATACGAAAGTCTGAACCCCCCCTTTTATTTTTTGAACAGAAGCAGATATGTCAATATTGATGAATCCAATGAATAGGAAGTTGAGGGTGGTCTATCCCATGGTGCACTTTTCATCATCCCAAATATGCAAATTAAGACACATTCAAAATTTATCTCAAAAACCGTAAGGGATAGAGAAAAAAACCCAATTGCAAACTTGTTCAGCATAAAAAAACAAACAAAACAAAACAAAAATCATCCAAATCGGACCAACCAATCACCCACATTCACGTGGTGAACTGTTTGTAGCTTACAAACAATCACACTGCATAAACAAGTTACTTCAAACAGTTTAAAAAAAAAGTTAATCAACAAAATGCTCGATGTGACGACCCTGGGCACCATAACACAATTGGGCACGGAACCTAACTGACGCCAAAACATCGGCAAGCATGGCTGGTGTCACTCCTCGGCACGCTTCCTGGATTCGTTGAACCAGATCCTCCGGTGAGGCGGGCTGCGTAGCATAAACCTTGTCCTTCAGGTATCACCACAAGAAAAAGTCAAGTGGTGTAAAATCAGGGGAGAGGGGTGGCCAACGAACTGGTCCTTCTCGGCCAATCCATTGTTGTCCAAACATCTCACTTAGACGCTTGCGAACGACCAACCCGTAATGTGGAGGAGCTCCATCATGCTGAAACCACGTGCGCTGATACTAAGCCAATGGCAAATTGTTAATGAAGTCTGTGACTACCATGTTGAGAATTTCAGCCCGGTAGCGTTCTGCAGTCAGTGTTCCATCGTAAAAATACGGTCCAACCATAGTGTCATTGTACAATCCACACCACACATTGATTCTCCAGTTCACTTGATGAGTTGCTTCTTGCAGACATCGTGGGTTTTCGTCTGCGCAATGATAATGGTTGTGCCTGTTGATAACTCCATCCCTGGTGAACTGGGCTTCATCTGTCGACAACACTTCATGAATGAAGTTTGGATTGTCATCCAGGCAGGTAAGTAACCACTTGCAGAAGGCGGCCCTAGCAACATAATCCAATGACAGTAACTCCTGGTGACGATGAATATGGTATGGGTGAAAATGATGTGCGTGTAGAATGTTGAGAACAGTTCTGTGATGGCACCCAACATCTGCAGCAATTGCCCTGCTGCTTGTGTGGGGATTTGCAGCAACTGCAGCCAGAACTAGTGTTGTAGTGTCCTCGTCGCCTTGTGCCCTTGGTTGTCCTCGTTCTGCATTAACATTCCCTGTAGCCTCGAATCTTTGAATAATGTGCGCATTGTTTGACGAGATGGATGGCGTTCGTTAGGGTATCTGTCTCGATACAACCTAACTGCAGCATGTAGGTTTCTCCTTGCCTCTCCGAAGCAGAAGGTCATGTTGACCATTTCCGGAACAGTGTAGCTTGCCATCCTGGAATTGTTCTGTCTTCTGTGTGCTGAAACATGCCTTTTATTTGCTTTTCCGCATGAAAGTGAATGTGAGTATGGTAATTTATGTTAATTTTTTGATTTGCATGCTTTACATGGTGGAAATATCAACATTCAGTTTTCCTTGTGCAGTGTGACTGTTTGTAAGCTACAAACAGTTCACCACGTGATTGTGGGTGATTGGTTAGTCCGATTTGGATGATTTTTTTTTGTTGTTGTTTTGTTTGTTTTTTTATGCTGAACAAGTTTGCAATTGGGTTTTTTTCTCTATCCCTTACGGTTTTTGAGATAAATTTTGAATGTGTCCTAATTTGCATATTTGGGATGATGGAAAGTGCACCATGGGATAGGCCACCCACAACTTCCTATTCATTGGATTCAACAAAATTGACATATCTGCTTCGGTTCAAAAAATAAAAGGGGGGTTCAGACTTTTGTATTCACCCTGTATAATACAGTGATACTATTTTTCTCTGCAGTCTCCTACCATACAAATTTGGAAAACAGGAAAATTTGGCAAAAAGTGTGCCCGAAATGGAAATTTACTCAAATGTAATTAGAAGTACCGTAATTATAATTTTAAGAAACACTTTACTGCATGAAAAAGTAGATAAATGTAATGTAGAATACATTTGCAAAATAAAGGAATGATTGGAAGGAATAGAGGCTTGGTCGAACATCTAAACTACGAGTTTAGGGCAATTACTTCTGTATTTGTAGGGAAGAAACATTTAAGACTGAATCCAAAATTAGAAGACAATCATGCTGGTATCTAATTTCTGGTTTAGCAGTGGCAGTTGAGAAAGCAAACATTCCCGTGAGAAAGCAGCGAGAGAAGAAAAATCCACAAAATGAACTAAAACAAGCGCCCAGGCGGTTATTGAAGGTTCAGCGCTTATTTGTAAAAATCTGTTAGACCCCCAGGTACTTAATGCAGGTGGGGTAGTATTTCAGGTCCTGCGCTAAATACAGTATTTACAGTAGGCTATCCTGCTGGCTAAAAATATTTTTTTTTTTTTTACGAAAAGAGTTCCAACTATCACAATGTTGGTCTTCACACAATTAATCATTTTAATATAAGAACTACCAAATTATACAGATTATTATTGAGGGTGTTACAAAAATACCAGATTTCCCCTAAATTGGAGAAATTATTACTTGACAGATTTTACAACTTAAAATTAAAGGCGCCCCTAGACGATCAAAATTCGCTTCAATATCGATGCTCTATATTGAAGCGTGCATCAATATGCTTCAAAACGCATCAACATTTGCTTCAATATTGATGGAGGATCATATTTTCCAAAACGCATCACCAATACTCATTCAGTGAAAAATATTCGTACTGCTTGGTTGTGGTTGTTGTAAATTTCGAAATGTTTTCCAATTCGGATTTGGGTTTTCTAGCATTGACTCTTGCACTGTGCGAACAAAAAAAATCCAAGAGGAAGAGAAATAGATGCTGGTCCAAAGAGTGGTACAAGCTGAGAAGTCGCTTTTTTTTTTTGCATTGCAATTGTTTTTTTTGTTTTTATTATAATAATCTTTTGACTTCACACACCACAATTCCGGATAATCACTAGAAGGGGAGCTTGGTGAGCTCGGTGGGTCAGCCATGTTCTCACTTCGCAGTCTTGCAAACAACTGAAGGAAACCTTCGCGGTCTCGCAAATAATCTTGATATTGAAGGAAATTTTGACAAAAAGCTCCTAGACATTCAATATTGATAGAACGCTTTCTTCAATATTGATAGGACGCTTCAAAACACTCTTAGACGATCAAAATTTGCATCAATATGGTCTTCCATCAATATTGAAGCAAATTTTGATCAAAATTTTGATCGTCTAGGGGCTACTTAAGAGCCAGGGTCTTAGTTTATTTAAATCATTTGGAAAATTTGAATAAAAATTCTGAAAGATATGAGATATTTGTCCAAATTGAACACATTTATAATGTTGAGTGTAATTTCTCCTTACCAAATTACTTAAAGAGAATAATAACACTCCTTTACAAAAAGAATCACAAAATTAATAAACGAATAAATTTATAAAATAATTTTATTGGACTTTTTTTTCCCCCATTGTTTTTCCTTTATTAAAAATATTAAAAAATCTTTGCAAATGATCCGTAAAAGAATTATAGGCGTTACTAAAACACCAGATTTACCCTAAATTGGACAAATTATTACTTGACAGAATTCACATTGCTTAAGATTTAAAAAAAAAGAAATGTTCATTTCCATTTTGAGAATTTCCTTGTTTTTCTTTTCCTGCACTGTCTTGGCATCATTTCAATAAACTATGGCAACCCAAAGAAGTTGAATCATTGGTTTTAACATGTGTTAAAGTCGATAAATAACCCACAAAGTCTGTGATTGTTTAAAAACATACATCACTTTAATAACAAGGACATATTTTTAAAAGTGATTTATTAAAAAGAAATGTATACCTATGATAACATATAATATGAATATATATAATATGACAGATGTTAACAAATATTTCTGATAAGCTTATATTAAATATTTTGGGATATGAATAACAACATACACGATTTGCAATTTGCCCTAATAATGATAAACCAATTTCCTTTGTTCATTTCTACTTTTTTAACGAAGAGATTTTTTTTCGGGGGGGAGGCAGTTCAATGAAGGATCTATATATGTATATAATTTACATAACATTAATTTTTATAAAACGTAATACTCTAAATAATTTTATTCAAAATCTGACGGTCTAATTATATCAATGGAATTTCGTATATATGAAGCTGAATGATATATAGTTTACTTAGCTAATTAGAAATAATTCAATAAATCACTTGGCGATTTTCATCTGTTAGGAAAGCATAGGCAAATAGCAATAATTGAAAAACCGGAGGGGAAGCAGCATAATTCAAAATTTTTTAATGCGTACTCAAGTGAAACAGCTCTCTATGAACAATATTAGTGATCAATCGTAAATTAATTAGGGAAATCAAAAGACGAATAAGATGGAGGACGAATACTGTATTTTTTTTTCCCCTCAGCTACTACAAAATACAATGACTATACCATTTCCATTAATATCGTACAACACGCAAAATGACAGATTTCTGCTCTTAACTCGCACCCTTAACTCTCGATCTATTAAACAAGGCAAATTGACAATATATATTTACCTTTATAAATAATTTAATGGCTTTTCGAATGTATTAAAACTCGTACAAGCGAATGAATGGATAATGTGGTACCCTTCTTATGTGTCGATCAATTTTCTACATTGCATCAACAAACTGAACAACCACGAACGGACACTATGCGAATGTAATTTCTGATCGTTTATTGAGAAACGGAAGTGAATCTCTCTCTCTGTTGAGTCAAGCGGAAACGGAAGTTCACTCTAAAGCGGGTTCATTTCTACTTGACGAAAACCACGTGGATCGTTTCGTCCTGTCTCAGGTGAAGATACTTTTAATGGAAAAGGATATTAATAACATTAATAATATAGATTTTGTTTTATTTATTAAAAAAAAAGGAAAATCTTTCCTTCACTTTTTTTTTTTTTAGAGGTTGTTTGTTGAAGATCATCGCTGAAAAACAATGTCATTTTTTATTCGTGGCAATAATAAGAAAACAAGTGGAAAACGAAGCAAAAACTTGCCATCAAAACGTATACGGGTAATTGAACTATTGAAATTTCTTCATGAATAAGCCGAGGAAGAGATCGTAATTTTAAATATAAGTCAATGTAATGACTGGAATCCTTTGATTTGTTTTGATTTCTAATACTGCAGGAAGGAAGATGACAGATACTGTTTTCAGCCTTGAGTGTGTTTGCATTTGAAACGAGAATACACTCATCTTTAGCTTTGATCTCAGTTTTATTCCACATAAGTATATAAACGAGGTGCTAGTTAATATATTTACGATTTAAAAGAATCAGAAAGCTCACAGATAATAGATGTTGGTAAATGGGACGTAATAGATGTTTAATGGGACAGATGCAAATTTATAAAATGCTCACTAATTAGAAGTAAAAGACTACTCAAACACTGGTTTATTTATTCACTTTTTTTTTTAATTTTAAAGATACAGGAAGATCCCGTTATACACGATTTCGGATATACGCGGTTTTCATTTAGTAGCACCATCGATCGCCAACATACGAAAGCTTCTTCTATTTTTGTTAGGAGTTGAATTCGTTTTTGAGTTTTGTTTTGTTCCTATCCCTGTGTTTGTGCACATTTAGCATATCACTGGCTATCTATGAATGATAAGGTTGCTATACATCAGTTTGGCAAGATCAGCTGAGTTTCTAATCTGTTTGCGAAAAGATTTATTGTTGTACGACTTAAAATGCCGCCGAAACGTAAAGAAAGTATTATTACCGAAGGAAGAAAGCGGGCCTGAAAATCCTACTCGTTAGAAACCGAGTTGGAAGTCCTCGATGAAGATGAAGGACCATCAAGCAATTTTTAACGAAACATCCTGCCATTTCGAACGATCCCTTAACATCTAGTCCGAGCTCCTCTTCCAAATTGTCTTCGGGATTCCACCAGCACTACTACAGGAAGGAGAATGTTGGAAACAGCATCAGAGTCTTCTGATACAGATGAACCCAAAGCAATATAAAGTTTAGATTGTGGACACTTCTTTTTGTTATACGTGTACATGTATTTTGATTATTTTAGTGTATCTTGAGTTTTATAAAATAAAATAAGGTGCTATTTTAAGACTAAAAAATAGAAAACTTGTATTACTAATCCTATACTTCTGTAACACAATTATTTACGTTATATCAGAAAAATAATTAATGCTGATGAGAACGAAACTCTATTCTGTACATGTTAAATGGAACCCATTTTACGCGAATTCGGTATAAACGGCAATTTGCGGAACACATGTATCACGTATAATGGGATCTAACTGTATCACTTTTAAGTCTAAAGCGTCCCACACACAGTTTAACTGAAGATACTAATCTGCCAGTTTCTAGCAATTGAACACACACACACAGTCCATCTTAAGACTGTAGACTGCAGGCAGGATGGAACTGTTGATGTGTGAGCGGCTGAGACGATGATCTTATGTGTGATCAGTTCAGAGTTCACGATCTCACGGTTTTAGGTCTCAAGGCCAAAGCAACCACACACACTCAGTTTGACTGCAGTCACCATGCCTGAAAGTTCTATTTTTTTTGCATCCACTGGCAGGCGAAAAACTTTTAAGCAAGCTCAAATTATTTTGAATGGTTGAGATGGATAACAAGCCAGCATTCGTTTCTTCTTTCATATGAACTAAATAGGCAAAATACCTGTCTATGGAAGATAAAAGATGACTCGTATTCCAATAAACAAATGAAAGCCAAGGCCTACGACAAATTATTGGAATTTTATAAAACAGTGATTCCAATGGCCACTGTAGAAATAGTAAAAAAAAAAAAAATTGTGATGTGTGTTTCAGGAAGAATTACAAAAAATCTGGTTCATCTGCTGATGATGTATACATGCCATCACTGTGGTGTTATAACTTATTATTTGTAGTGATCAGGAAGAAGGAAGAAGTACCGTTTCCAGTGACGAACTCTTACTATTATAGTAAGCTTTTATTTTTTTAAGCTAATGCATTAAGAATTTGAGAAAGGAAAGAAAAGGGTAAAATCATTTTTTACACGTTTTATTTCATATGAATAGACACAGCGACTGACAATAATAATAATAATTAATTATTCATAAATGTCCATTTTACAACACTTGTGCTTTATTTGCCAACATGAGCCAGTTATCACACTCAATGATCTACTTATGTGAGAATGGAATCCGTGTGAGTACTTTTTACTCCGCCTAGAATTATAATGCTGAATTTGAAAACAAACTCTCCATGTTCCATGATAAAAGGCGTATATGATTTCCTTTTAATTGTTTGTAAAGAATTTTGCAATCTTAACATAAGTTTTTGTGTAAGTAAATAATTTTATAATTCATAAACACCACGAAATTTATCGCAAAGTTTTATTCGTTTGGAACAAGTCGACTTTCGTCCTTTCGGACGTCTTCAGATTCTTTACAACATATGAATTAATTAATTAATTATTTCAATATACAATACAACGTGAGATATAAAATGAATTTAATAATAATAATAATAATAATAATAATAATAATAATAATAATAATA
>JAHWFO010043354.1:3224911-3260876 GCA_023313115.1 Rhysida immarginata
TAATAATAATAATAATAATAATAATAATAATAATAATAATAATAATAACAACATCGACGACGACGATGATGATGATCATGGTGAGTGAAACAGTATTTATGTGCAGTACAATATAATTTTACTAGGTGATAGGTCTGGCGTTGCTCGGTCTGTTTCCCTGGTGCCATCTCTTGAGTAAACAAACAAACATAAACCAAGTTTATTTTTCCACCCCCCATTTTGGGCCAACCTGACACTCTGCACATGTAAATCGTACTCTGAACCTAACGAATATTTAATGCGAATATGAGCTCAATCGGATAAATGGTTCAAAAGTTTTTAGAACATTACAGATGCACCCTGAATTTTTATATATAAAGATTATGTTTTATATAATAAAATGCAATATAAATAATTATAACTAATTATCAACAAAATTATCTTGCCAAACACCTTCATTGCGAAGTAATTTTTATACTGTTTCCGATTATTTTTTTGCATTTTCACAAACATTTTTACTAATTCCATGTTGTAGACATGTCAAATGATCATCTCCAACACGACTGAATTGTATTCGGGGAGCTCTGGGTTGAACCGAACAACTGGCACTGTTTGTGAGACAATTCTTCAGTTCTAATCTTGAACTGTAGTCCCCCGAACAGGAGATTGTGAACTGTCAGTAAGTGGCAACAACACAGACCATGTACTGTAAAGACTGCTGCCTGTATTGGTATGGTGCAATGACATTTCAGTTTACAGTTCTTCAATGCAGATAAACTGTAAGTGTGTGAGGCCCTTAAGTCTGAATTTTGCACGACCACTGTGTAGCTTGCTTTCTGGTGAGTGCTTTGACCCTGATCTACGATTTTGCTGACATATGAGAACCCAGCAAGGTCAAAGGAGAAAAACCAATCTCTTGTCCACAACAATTTATTAAGGTGTATATGCATTTTGGTTACCTTGTAGCCATCAGTCAGTAGAATACAGAATATGTGATCCAAAAAGACTGTATTTATGCAGTAGGACAACCAATCAGTTAACGGAAAATGAAATGACAAAGTAAATGGAAAATTGCGTTTTCTCTTATCTGATTGTCTGTCTTGCTGTATAGATAAATGTACAGTGCTCCCTCTACATAACACCAAATTTATATGGACTTGCCGTTATAAATTTGGCATTATGTAGGGTCCCGTTATATAGAGGGAGCACTGTATCTTCTTTTCAGATCACATACTCTGTATTCCACTGATTGATGGCTAAAGGGTAGAGAGAGAATAATCCAGTCTTGCCGAAATTAATCATGCTTTTAAGATAAAAAGGTTTTACTGAGAATTTATTGGAAAAATATTAAAAAATTAACAATATATTTGTGTGATTGTTTTTAACTTGTTTCCAAAAGTATCCGGACACCCCTATGTTCGTGTGGTCTCACCCTGTAGGATGCACGTGATATTATGCATATTAAAGATACAACTCATCAGGTGGCACAGCATTGAAAACACCAATCAGCATACCAAAGGTCCGAGAATTATGCAACTTTGAGAGAGGAATGATTGTGAGGTGCCGCATTAGTGGGAAGTCACTTCGCAAAATCAGCGCTTTGACTGGACAGCCTCGCTCCACTGTGCACGATGTTGTACAAATACGAGCAGACAGGTGCAACAATGACAGCATAACGTTCCAGGCGACCTTCATTCCTGTCGCCGAGAGACAAACATGCTCTGTCTCGGGTGGTGGTGAGGCATCACAAAGACATCCCGCGGGACATCACTGCTGCCTTTTTTAGGGGATCCAGACGCCTACTCACCAGCTGCTGCTCGTGGCCCATCATTGCACATAGTGCAACGTGCCCTCCATGAGATTGGCTTTTGTGGGAGAACCAGAAAGAGGAAGCCATTCGTCTCAAGGATGAATGCTGTTTGTCGTCTACGATGGTATACGGAGTGTCGTCAGTGGACTAGTGATGATTGGGAAAAGGTCATGTGGAGCGATGAAAGCCGCTTCACCCTCCAGCAATCTGATGATCGTGTGTGGGTCTGGAGACAGCCCAACAAGAAATACGATCCAGAGTGCCTCGTACCCACAGTGAAGGACTCTGGTTTTGGAGTCTTGGTGTGGGTACTTTCTGTACAGCAGGCATAGGACCTATCACCAGTGTTGACATGAAACTGAATGTCCCACGGTACCAAGAGATGTTGGAAATGCACCTTCCTGGAGCGATGGTGGAGTTCTATGGAACCTCTTCGTACTGCTTCTTCCAGCAGGATAATGCCCCATGTCACGCCGCTTATTAAACACAGGCAAGGTTCGCCTGTGCAGACATCAGGTTATTGCCCTGGCCTGCACAGACACCAGACTTGAACCCAATCAAAGCATTGTGGGATGTGCTGGAGTGCCGTGTACGGATGCATATGGCACCGTACCACACAAGCACAGTGTAAACAACTTGTCTTCCTCATCGTGTTGCAGCAGTAAGTGCAGCAAAGGGTGGCCAACGTGTTACTGACGACAGCATTACATAGTATTAATTTTTCTCTCGAAAAATGGAAGGAAAAATTCTGCGACCTGGATTTTCCTTCCATTTTCTGAGAGAAAAATTAATACATCATGTTTGGAGGTCATCTCTAGTCTATTTATTTAGCATACCATAGAGTGCACGTGGAGCAGGGTGTCAGGAACCTTTTGCTAGAGCAGTGTATATTCAAATATAAAACTTTATTCTTCAACTGTTATAAAAGCTATGGTCCTTACATTTACAGTGTAAGAGTTAAACTAAGCATAACTGGCATTAATATCGCTTCATCATGATAAGCATTGATGTGCATGGAATTATGGGGTTTCTTCATTATTCACTTCAGTGCCAGTCTGTTAACATTCACATTTTTTTTTTTTTTAAATTGCAGCAATACTGTTCGGTAGTAGCTACCATAATTTTACTATTATCCTAAAATTATGTTATAAAATGCTCCATAATTAAGTTGTAAATGAGCCATGATCAATCACAGAATCACACCTTTCTCTGATTGGCCAATTCAGAATTTCTGAGCTCCATTGAGTCCAACTCTTACCGGATGAACTATAGATGGGGAGAGCTATATCTAATTAAAATTTAATAGTGTAATATAATTAATATAATAGAATTAAACATAATGGTTTTATAAAGTGCTATTTTTTTACTTATTTTTTAAGATTGAAACAGGTAAAGGGAGTAAGAAGCTTAATGGAAAACTTGATGAAAATATATCAAGTGATTCAGAGTTAAGGTGAGTTTTTAAAGGACAACTTTAGTAAATCAAAAGACCGACGTATTAGTAAAAAAAATAAATACCAGTATATGAAATTAATGGAAATCTCAAAGTCAAGTTTATTCAAAGTAATCTTCATTCGAGTCCCAGATTATAGATAGGATGTGTGCACAATGAATCCTACACATACACTCACTAATTTGATACTCTACTAAATTTAAAAAAGGAATGTCAGAATTTCTTTTGTTATCCTCTTAAATACTTAGTTTGGTTAAAATAATTTCTTGGACTTATTGTTGAGCTTGTGCATCTTTCATTGTTCAGTATAAAAGTAGATTTTTTTTTTGATATTTTGAGAGTGTCAGAAAATTTTAAGTAAGGATAGATTTTATTTGCCACCTATGTACAATAATGATCGATTGTCTTTTAGCCACAATTACAAAGACTATGGATCATTTTTCAAATGGTTGAATACTTTGGATATCACACTTTTTGAGAGAATTCAGTTGCTTCATTGTTTCACTTGTGGCTCCAGCTGGACAAGCACCAACAATGAGTCCCCTTGAAAGCCACTTATATTCTGTTCGATAAAAGTTTGCCTTGGCATGTCCAATTAAATTTCTGATTTCAGTTGTAGACATTGTTGCAAAGTAAAATTAATACTTTCTAACAATTGAAATTGGACACGCCCAGTCAAACTTCCTTATATCCTCCCCCCCCCCCCCCCCATATTAATCAAGTTTATGATTAGGCCTATTACACACAGGCGACTGGTTGTCCAACCAGGAGCATAAACGACAACTATACCAGTTTTATCATCAGGTTGCTAGCAACCACTAGCCTGTGTGTAACAGACCATAGACTCTCGCAGCTCTTTCTTAAATAGGTAATAATAAAATCTTGTAAACATTCCAAGGAGGAACTTTAACTGTGAAGCAGAAATACATTTATTAATGTATTAATGCAATTGAGCATCGTGCGTTGACAAAGCGATCGGGTCGTGCACATGCTCATGTCAACAGTGCTTAAAAGATAAACGGAAACTAACAGTGTATTCATTCTTGACGAATCAATTGTTATATGACATGCCTTTATCTTGGTATTCTTTACGGTCATTGTTTTAGCATGTGAGTTCGACCTGAAGGGGTCCATGAAAAGTCCTGAAAAGTTGATACTGTCGAGCTAAGACCTTGATGGTCATGTTTATGAAAACAGAATTTGAAAAAGTTAATCTGTTTTCAAGTTATTGTGCAAAAGGCAGCGGGCCAGTCAGATAAACGTTTAGACCAAGCCTGCATTCTTATATGAGGTCTGGCTATTAAATTACGAGACTGCTTATGAAAAAGAGTTTTATTTTAAAAATTATTCTACAATCGAATGCTCCCCTTCAATGTACTCCCCTCCCCTCGCCACACACCGTTCCATTCGTTTTTTCCATTGGTCAAAGCAATGCTGGAAGTCTTCTTTTGTAAGAGCATTTAGGCGCTCCGCCGATTTTCGTTTCACCTCTTCCATCGACTCGAACCGGGTTCCTTTTAAGGCAGACTTGATTTTCGGAAACAGGACAGATGATGATTGCTTTGTCACAGCTAAATCTCCTTCTTGAGATGTTTACAAGATTTTATTGATTCCTTTTGAATATTCACCATTTCCTACTCCCCCTTTCTATATTTGCTCTTACTATAGTTTTTTTCATATGTGGAATGTAGATATTGCATATGTTATCTTTCTTTTATTTTATTCTGGTCTTATTATGACCTCAATCACAGCATGATAATAACATTTTTTTAAAGACATTTATTATTATGAGTGTAATTTTTCTAAAGCAAAACAAAACAAAAAAATGAAAAAAATAAATAAATAAATAAATAAAAAAAAAAGAGGAAACAGCAAATTTTGGGCTAGAGGTAAATTTTATAACATTAATGATATTAATATTTTAGTGATGTCAATGACAAAGCTGTGCGGGAATATTCATCTGATGAAGAGGAGACCGCCCAGGAAAAGCGTCTTCGTCTTGCTAAACAGTATATTGAAGAGATAGAACGTGAAGGTAAAAGAAAACCTACTTATGGTTTTTATTTTCTTGTATGGTCAAATGCCTTCATTTTCTAATTGTATTTATGAAAATATGCCAAGCTTCATTTATTTTGATTCTTCCTTTTAGCAATAGCATAGAAACTTTTTAAAGTTCATCATTTCTGTTGGTATATGATTCATGATTCTAATCATTGGAATAAAGCAGGGGCACATTGAAGCACAAGGTTATCAAAATTAAACTTCCCCAACTCAGAAGGCTGTGCAGTGCATTATATAGATGCAAATGGTATGAAACTCGAAGAACAGTACAGAAGATGTGCTCGCCATTTAGTAAATATAAGGGTCATACAAATGAAAACAAAAATTTGTGTGGGGAAAAAAAAAAGACGACGTGTAGGATCGTAAGTTTTTGTTTTCAACAATTGCGAAACCCCACATGCAAGTCGAACAATAGGTTGCAAGTGTTGCTTCATATGAGAAAGAACGATAGCTCATGCTTCGAAGCTCTGCGAGTGATCGCTTCGTCCAAACAACAAAATGGAGTCAATGAAACGGGAACAGAGAGCATTAATACGTTTTTTGATCACAAAGGTTTTTTGAAGGTGATGTTGATCATGTTTTTTGATCGCAAAGGCCCAATTTTGCTGTGGACTTTCTTGAAAAAGGCACCACAGTTAACGCAGCACGATATGGGGAAACATTGAAGGCACTGCACGCGGCCAATCAAATGCAAGCGTCCCGGACTTCATACAGAAGGAGTGCTTCTTCTCCACGGCAACGCGCGTCCTCACACCTCGAAGGCAACGATAGACCTCATCAAAAGGTTCAACTGGGAAGCAATGCAGCATCCACCTTACAGCCCTGACTTATCCCCATGTGACTTTCACGTGTTTGGGGATCTCAAGAAACATCTGAAAGGCCGCAGGTTTCATTCGGACGATGAAATGAAGGAAGAGGTTTTGGAATGGTTCCACACGCAACCGAAAGACTTCTTCCATAAAGGAATTACATGCCTTGTTACACAGTGGGATAAATGCCTTAACGTATTTGGAGAGTATTTTTAAATTCCTTGTATATGCTTTGAATAAAAAAAATAATTTTCGTTTTCATTTGTACGATCCTTATAAATAAAAATTGGTACAAAAGGTCATCAATAGGTAGCGCTGCATCCCATCAACTTGTTCTACAAATGTTCGATAATTCCCCCTTGTGTTTCTAGAATGCTTTCCATGTGGTCTGCTGAGACGGGTCTTCTTTCGTGTCACTTTTTCACACGGAAAGTCACGCGAGTTCTTTAATGGGAGCTAACGTTAGCGTTATTGCTATGAAGGATTGGATCAAAAGAAAACCGCTGAAAATTAAATAGCCGAGTAATGTGTGCTTGTCCGGACTGCCAGATTTTCTTACATTTGGGAATATGCCGTTCACGGCGTTTATTGAGGTGTAAAGCTTGGCCGGACTGCAGCTTTACACCTCTTGACGAAACTGTGTTTTCCACAGCTGAACATAGTTGGAGGGGGGATAATCTTTTTTAAATAATTAAAAAAGCTTAAATAAAAAAAACGAATAAAAAAGCACTCAAATACGGTAAGACTTCTAGTGTAATAGGAAAATGTTTTATCTGCCCAGAATAAATATTTTCCATTTGGATAGTTCTTCCAGAAGAAAGAAAGCAAAGTATTTCTCAAGCTTAATAAAATAAACATAAAATAAAGAAAAATTAATAATAATAAATAAATAAATAATAATAAAAAAAAAAAGGAAAATAAATTTAAAAAATGAAAGTTAGAGCCATTTTAATTGACTTTGTTGAAACTGGCTGTAAAATCATTCAAAATTTTAAATTATTTTTTGAAGATTTTGTTAAAAATTGAATACTGGAGTACTGCTTTCCTTCGAATTCATGCCGCACGTTGGTTTTATTTTATTTATTTATTTATTTATTTATTTATTTTTTAAATGCACCAGAAAACTGAATGTGGCTTGTATACGAAAGTGAATTAATGAGGTTCAAGGTAAATTAAACCTTTAAGAGAAGCCTGTGTAGCTTGTTTTCGAACAAATAGGGTATATGTAATAGCACAGATATTCGGTTCCGTAGTCTTCAGGATTATGTGAATCAATGAAAATTGAGGTAAAATTATAATCATTTTTAATCCAGAGTGCACCCATGATCTTATGAGGTCAAAGCAAAATAATGAATTTACCTCTGTGAAGATGGCTGTTGCTTCACTTCAAAATATTCAATTGTTCATTGATAATTTTGATAAATTGTCATTACCATTTATTATTTATTATTATTCCTCAAATTTATTATTAAGAGCACATTATTAAGCATTGTATCCTGTAACAGATCTCCTGCATTTCAGTAAATATCTTATTATTAATTATTACTGTTATTTTCAATATTAATATCCATAGAAAAAGAGAGAGCAGAAGGCGATGAAATAAGCAGAGATATCATTGCACATCGGCTTAAAGAAGATGTGGTAAGAACTTTTTAACTTTTTTTTTTTTTTTTTTTTTTGAAAGCAAACAAATTATTGTATTGTTAATTATGGGTGATGGACAACTGGATCATGTTCAATTAAAAATATTATGCTGGATGTGACAAAGTTTAAGTGCATTTAATAGGATTAGGTCACTGATGTTTAAAAAACAATAAATCTGGCGCATTCCTTGATTATATGCATTGAAAGATATATCACTTACAAGGGAACTTCGTACCCCTTACTGACACCGATTTTATCAACTATGAATTATATTATTCTTCTAGCGAAACTGAATCCACTTGCCAAAAAAGAAAACCCTCAAAATTTGAATTGTGCACATGCGCCACCGAAAAAGAAACGCACTTGCTTGCGTGCGCGCATGAAGACAAAAGGAAAGCCATTGCTGCGCCCATAGGTGAAGCGGTGCGCGCATTAATACCAGGGTTCGCGCTAGGACAAAAAATCTAGGAGTCAATTTGACTCCCAAGCCTGAAAACTGCGAGTCAAATTTCAGAAGATGCGAGTCAAATTTTAAATTCTTTCTAATTTCTATATGTTTACATGCAACCACAATCTCTGTAGTTGCTGCTATAGTTAATTGGAAATTTAAACAAGAGCGCAGGTGACAAAATGAAGTGTTAAAATGTGATGAGGAGGATATGGGCCGATGATATTCAAAATTAAACAAGTCAATTTTGACTCACTGGTCAAAAAATCACAAGTCAATTTTTAGCAAAAATGCCCATTTGACGCGTAAATTGCGAGTAAGCGCGAACCCTGAATACAATCGGTCAAACCTTGAAACCGAGTTCGAACTGCATTCGGCTTCGGCGCAATGATACACCGAAATTTGCACAACAATAATGGAACTACTTTCATGCAGAAGAAGCATACAAGAATTCATTGAGTCGATTCCAATCAGACTAAATTTTTCTGCTGTTAAATAAATCTCATGTAAAAAAGAAAAAGTAATTAAATAATAATCTCCTAATGTAATTACAAATTTTATATTGTTACTTTAGTGATAATGTGAATCAGATCAATGTGAATCACATCAAAATCGTAAGCAGTAAAAGTTTAAATAAAACTGCATTATTATAAGTATAATACATAAATACATGTAGTATAATTTCTTTTTTGGTGGGATTTCTATATTTGGCACAATACAAAATTGTGGGATTTCTTTTTTGGCAAGTGGATTCAGTTTTGTTAGAAGAAGAATATATTTCAAAATTGTTAAAATCGGTGTCAGAAAGGGTACAAAGTTCCCTTGTTAGATAAAATGCTATGTTAAACTGATGTTAACCTGAATAACTCTAACTCTGATAACTCAAATTCCTGATTAAGTCTAACTTGTCTCCGTTTCCCTGAAACATTAATTCAAATAAATTTTATTCAAAACTGCATAAGTCGAATCAAATTTTTGAATATAATCTGTAAATTGGTTGTTATTATTATTTTTTTTTATTACAATTGAACTCACATATAAAATCTCCAGATAAGGAACAGTTCACTTATTGTAGCATTGTTCATTTCCCTGAATAACTGTCTTGTTTTTTGTAAATTGTGCTTAAAAGAGCACTCCACTTTTTTAATTTTAGGCCTCCCAGCCTTCCTATATTTCCTTTTTTTTTAAGGTGCCTATAAATTCCTATATGTGGACAAATATTCCTATATTTCCTATTTTTTAAAGATTGTATGTATAAAGGGCATTTCACATTCAGCGAATTCGCAGCGGAAAGCGGGCTAGAGCTGACAACGGGTTTTAGAGTTCCAACCACGTTGGAATTTTCAAAACTCGCTCCTAATGCGCAGCCAATCAACTATGAGTGAGCATCTCTCCAGTTCCAGAATCCTTAGCAACTGCTTCTAACCCATTTCCGCCAGTGAAGTTGGCCATATTGAAATTCGCCGATAGGTGTTTTTTGTGCATGTGTGGCTCGTTTTCTATCATTTTTCTTAATAAAAAAATATAATATATACGTGTACACAATGCCAAGAACGCCATGTTATCACGATATATGTACACGATGTCTATTACCTATAGAAATCGACATTGATCATTTAAGCAATGAATGGAGAATATATCAGAATGAGACACTTGCAGATGAGTGCCTCGATACAAAAGCAAGAATTGATTCTTATTGGAGGCATTTTTTTCTGCATGAAGACTTCTTCAGATCATTGAAATATCCTTTGTTTATGAAGCTTGTTATACTCTTGTGTTGGTTTTGTCACACGATAATGCTGCAGTTGAAAGAGGATTCTCTGAGAGCAACATGATTATCAGTGCTGACAGAATAAAATTATCTGAATTTCTATAAATGGTATCCTTTCCATTCAAAATGGAATTAAGGATTACAGTAACAGGCCTCACATGGTTCCAATTACAAGAGAAAACTTATAAATGACCTGCTCTGCTCATAGGCATTCTATGCAGCGTTTAGAACAAGAAAAGAAAAAAGCAGAGGAAATGGCAAGACAGCAGAAAATGAAAGAATTGTCTAGAATACAAGAAGATTTAGTTGAATATTCAAAATTATATGCCGAGAGAGAAATACAGCTTTTTGCAGTCACTTTAAAGCAAGCTTCGAAACATTTAAAGCCAGTTTCGAAACATTTAAAGTATTGTCAAAACATTTAACACGCGTTTCATTGGAAATAACGTAGGTTTCAAAACATTAACGCAGACTCTAGTGCTGCGTAGCAGTATTACAGTAAAACGCTGTCGTCTGCTGCTGTGACATCTGCAGTAGCAGAAAATTTGATAACTGCAAATGAATAATGGATGGATCACTCATGCCAGCCAGTTTCTGGTTCCTACGAAAACTCGTACAATAAATGTGTGCATTGGCACAACAGAGCCTGCGTTAAATGTTTCGACACGCGCATTAAATGTTTTGAAACCTACGTTATCTTCAACGAAACGCGCGTTAAATGTTTTGACAATACTTGAAATGTTTCGAAACTTGCTTTAAATGTTTCGAAGCTTGCTTTGAATGTATCACACCTTGCTTTAAAGCGACTGCAAAAAGCTGTAAAGCAATTTGCAGAAATAGAAGTTGGAAATGATTTGCTTAGAGCTGGGAATGAAAAACTTAAAACAGGCTTTGGAGAAAAAAGATTTTAAAGCTATTTCTTTAGCTCAATCAATGATAGAGGCAGCAAAAAATAAAATATATGTTGCATATAAAGAAATGGAAATTAATAAAAGCAAAAAAAAAGTGGTGGAAAAAAGAAAGCAGACTATAATTAACAGTTTTTTTCAACACCTGAAACTCCCGCAAAAAAAATTAAAAAGAAATAAAAATATTCATATAATTGCTTATTGAGACAAATTGTTAACTTCATTTCATATTAAGAATTAGGTTTTTTCGAATTTTAAAATTCTTAGGAAATCATTGTTTGCAAAAGCTTCATGTGACATAAAAAATGAGGCATTCAAACTTTTTTGTCTATTTAAGTGATTGTAAATAACAATTTTAATAAATCTTCTTGATGAAAACTACACTACCCTATCAAAAGTCGTAGGACAATCCTGATTTGAATGAAAATGAGACATTCCTTTGCAATTTCACTGTTGGCATTCTTCCCAGCACTACATAACAAAGAGTATGCTATTATGAGATGATGCTTGCTTGAATGCTGTAAGAATGTCTCAAAGAAAAGGGCTTTCAGACTTCCAAAGAGGTACAATTGTTGGGTGCCATCTCGCAGGCAAAACTGTTAGAGAGACGTCAACCCTCCTAAACATCCCGAAATCGACCATTCACATCATCATCCAGGCATGGAAAGAGAAAGGCACCACAAGTGTTCCGCCTAGGACTGGAAGACCCAAGATCATGTCGGCCAGAGACCAAAGGGCTCTTCGTAAAGTGGTCACCTCAAACCATCACACATCGCTTGATGGACTGACAAGAGTCGACGGGAACAACTGTGATTGTTCGCAGGGAACTGCATGCAATGAGTTTTTATGGCAGAGCGGCAGGCCACAAACCTCACATCAGCACCAGCAACGCAGCGAGGAGATTGCAATGGCCCAAAGAGTGATGACATTGGACTCTGGATTAATGACGATTGGTTGAATGGAGTGATGAGTCCCGCTACACCATCTGACAATTGGATGGACGGTTTTGGGTATGGCAAACATTATCTGCCAAGCTGTGTTGTGCCCATGGTGAAGTTCGGCGGAGGGTCGGTAATGGCGTCGGGGTGCTTTTCATGGTATGGGTTGGGTGCAATCATTTCTGTGGACCTATATCTAAACGCAGAGCATTACCAAGACATTCTGGACAATGCAGCATCCCATCTCTCTGGCAGCACTTTGGCAATGGCCCTTTTCTGTTTCAGCATGATAATGCACCTTACCATAAAGCAAAGGCTGTAGGTAGGCACATGGTTTGATGAAAAGGGGGTTCGAGAACTTGACTGGCCTGCCCAGAGCCCCGATCTGTGGAACATGTTGAAACGTCGATTGTGCGCATGTGCGGAACACCCGAAATCCGTGTTTGAACTGTCAAAGACACTTATGGAAGATTGGCTAAAATTACATGTCGAAATGTATCAAAAACTTGTGGACTGTATGCCCCTGAGAGTAGAAGCTGTGATAGCAGCAAAAGGTGAACCAACAAGATACTAAAATATGTATATTTTTGAGTGTTTCTATTAAAGTGATGGTGTCCCATAACTTTTGATAGGGTTGTGTATTTGTAATGGTCTGGGTTCTAGTACCTATATTTTTACATCATTTCCTATATTTGGCAGATATCATTCCTTTAAATGTACATTAAATTCCTATATTTCCTATATTTTTCAATTAAAAACTGACTGGGATGCCTGTAATTTTCACTTCTAATGGAACTCTTTCTTATAAGTGAGTTTTACCGTTCATGTATTTTACTTGCTATTGTTTAAATTCCGTCAGCTAACATAATTAGAAATTGGATGTTTATTCCAATTTCAGGGTTTACGTTAACGCTAAATTTAGCATAAATTACGCTAATATTTACTAGTTGGACGCCATTTTGAAATTATTTAGCGTCCAGAAAGACGCTAAAATTCATTTGGGCGGATTTCTTTACTGGTCAGAGCTAAATTGTAAAACTTCCTATGATTGGTGCGTTTTTTTAAAGCCGATTGGCTAAGACATAACATGTGATCTTCGACGTCATATTCGTTTGTCTTATCGTCATGAAGCAGTCATTGTTTGTTACTTAAGCAGTGAAAGTACGTCAAACTGCCTACTGCTACTTACAGCATGGCGTGTAATAAGAGGCCTAGGGTTTTGACAGATTTTTTTCATAAGAAAAATAATCAAGGAGAAATTTCATCAGAATCATCTTCAATTGACAGTAATAATAATTCAACTGCCAGTGAAATAATCGAAAGAACTATTATAAATGAACGTGATTCCGATTCCACGGAGGATTCTCAAGAGGGAACAAGTACGGGTGAAAATCCTAGTAAGAAGCAACGACGATTTCAGACTGACTGGTTAAAAAAATATTCATGGTTAAAATTTGACAAAGATACATCGTCAATGAAGTGTACGGTCTGTACAATTTCTGGTATTATACCTAGCCAAAAATACACTTTGCCGTGTGCAAAAGTTCTATTAATTTTCAACATTCAACGGTAGCAAGACATGTGAAAACCGCCGATCATACTGAATCGTTCCGATTACTTTCAATGAAGAAATGTTTTACGGAAGTTTGTTATATGCAAGAAATACAGCTTTTTGCAATGACTTTAAGGCAGTTTTCATTTAGATTATGGCAATCATCACTTAGATTAAGACACTGCGTTTAGAAAACTGCAGTTTTCAATAATTTTAGCGCAATTTTCATTTAGATTAAGGCATTTTTTTTTGAACATTAAGGCAAAGAATATACTAATTAATCGACGTGTTTACTTTTTAAAGTAAGTATAATACCTAATGTATTACCAAAAAATACTATAATACAGTAAACGGTTATGAAATGTCGGCATGTAACAACGCTTTAGAATAAGCGCGAATTTGCCCTTACAAGCACAAGCAAGCATTACATAAACGGTTACATTTTAAATACGTAATAGCTATGTATTTTGCAACCGTGAAAAAAAGTGACAGTATTTTTCAACGTTTTTAAAAATTATCCATGGCCTCCTGTATTATCGAAAATTACATATCTCATTCAATAACCGTGGTAAAACGAAAAGGTCATGGCTGAATTAAAGGAAGTTCTTGGATTCTCGAATCCCTTTGATTCGAGCCAGAGACAGTTAAAATACCTCTGGTTAGTTTGTTATAAAATAAATGAATGCCTAAAATAAATGCATAGTGAAATTTCGAAATGCTGGGCATCATTTTGAATCATCATCTATATTATTGCGGCATATAATTTCTACGGCGCTTTGTTAAAGCGTCTTGCTAGCACCTTCCATCATGGTTTTTAACACGGGAATTTTCAAGAAATACTTGCGTAATTTTTTATTTTCCTTTTTAAAGCAAATTAATTTTCTTTGTAAATATTTGCCATAATGTTAATGAAAATTGCACTAAAGTTATTGAAATCTGTCGTCTCCTAAGTGAAAACTGCCGTAAAGTCATTGCAAAAAGCTGTAATTATTGCCAATTTCAAAAATTTTTTAAAATTAATTTCCAATGCCCAATTTCGGATTATATTAGTCTAATGATGCTTAATTTTTTTTAAGTCGTCAATGGAAAATATGAATAAAAATTGTGAAAGGGATTTGATAACACGAAACAAATGATTCAAATCCGAACTTTATTTATGATGACCCACCGTAATATTTCAATGGATACATTTTCGGATATTTTACAGAATCTAGTTAGTAAAATTGAAAACCATTCATATATATGAATTCAGCAAAATCGAAAATCTATGTAACAATAAATTTTGTACATTTATTTTCCAGGTTGATAACACTGGTCAACAGTGAAAATGTACTTTAATTAAAAATAGCCAAATCCGGACTAAAAAAGTGTCCTGAACACAAATATGAAAACCAAATTTATTTTTTGGCTATAGTTTTTGAGGTACAACTGCTACGTGGTATGACTTATTCAACCTTTTATATATAATGCATATATAGAGAAATCAGTAATTATTATCACTTGCATAAATATTATATATTTGGATGCAACATGTCTGTGAAGATACATTTCCTCAGCTCTCATCTCGACTTCTATCCCGAAAACTGTGGTGCCGTCAGCGATGAGCACGGTGAACGGTTTCACCAGTCAATATCAACCATGGAGAAGCGGTATCAGGGCAAATGGCCAGCAAGTTGTTGGCGGACTACTGCTGGGCAGTTAGTAGAGATGCTCCTGACCTTCAGTACAAGAGAAAGATGAAGAGACATCACCTGTAGGCAAGTATTATGCATGCTATGACATTCAAAAAGCGTGATTTTCGGTATGAC
Organism: Rhysida immarginata; assembly: GCA_023313115.1. NCBI lineage: Eukaryota > Metazoa > Arthropoda > Chilopoda > Scolopendromorpha > Scolopendridae > Rhysida > Rhysida immarginata. Next base: position 3,240,093 of record JAHWFO010043354.1, read on the forward strand.
ATTTTCTAAATATTTGTAGCCAACTCAGAATTTTTGTTATGATATTCGTTTTCAGCAATACAGAATTAGTATAAAAAGATCACTTTGGTTTTCGGTACATGATTTTCATAAAAAAATTGTTGCCCAGTGTAATGGGTTGCATGATTTGCAGAATTTTTATACTTCATCAACTGCAAGAAAGGACTTAGAGAAAGCTTTATATTTAACTGTAAAGAATGAAATCTTAATAGAAATTAAGAAAGCAGATTCAATGGGATTAATCGCTGATGAGAGTACTGATTGTACAATATATAAAAAATTAATTATTTATCTTAAATTAGTTTAGGAGGGTAAAATGAAACTCTATTTGTTAAAAAAATGTGAAAATAGAAAATGGAACAGCAAAATCGATTGTTAAAGCAATTAGGAATATCAATGGCGTATTTAATATTGATAAAAATAAGATTTTTGGCTTTGGATCAGATGGAGCTAATGTGATGACAGGAAAGCATGCAGGAGTTGGGAGATTACTAATGGATGAAATTCCACATTTATTACAAGTTCATTGTGTAGCTCATAAATTAAATTTAGCTGTTTCTCAAGCAGGGAAGAAAATTGAATATTTAAACAAAGTCCATAGGATAATTTTCTCATTATATAACTTTTATACTAAATCTTCATGCAGATATGAAAAACTTCGAAAATTACAGTTACTTCTGCACAATTATGAATGTTCATGAGCCAACAAGTATACGTTGGCTATCTATACACGAGGCGGTGTCCATGGTTTTTTAAGAGTTGGCCTGCTATTATCATATCTCTTGAGCATGAAGCAGAGCAAAATAAAAATGTTCAAGCCAAAGGACTCCTCACAATTGTGCAGGATATTAAATTCCCAGCAGTCCTTGCTTTTTTGCAAGACATTTTAAATTCGGTAACATTCTTCAGCAAAATTTTCCAGAGTGATAGGATTAACTAAACTGCTATTAAACCACATATATTGTCTGTGTTGGATTCTTTAAGAAGTTTTAAAGATCAGCAGTGTCCTACACTTAAAGAAATCTTTTCTTCTCTGCTATTTACAAATGATGATACTCTGTATGATTATAAATATTCTGATGATCTGGATGGGAGTAAAAAGATTATAGATATCAAAAAGTCTGCTAACATAGATATCATAAAAAAGGAGCTCAGTGCCATAAGAAGTAATTACCTAAATCAATTGATTGATAATTTAGAAACAAGATTTCCTTCTGATGCATTAACTGTTATTGAATGTTTAGATGTGGTTTTGAATCCGGAAAGGATACTATCAAATTTATGGCTCAGTGCCATAAGAACTTGTTTCTTTTGGAAGCAAGGAATTGGAAATTGTCTTAAATCATTTTAATGATTTCATTAACAAAAGTCGGACTGAAATTTTGAATTATTCCAGTTCAAAATATGATTAAAAATACAATTAGAAATAAAATGTGTGAGGAGACATTAGATAGATTAAGTGTTTATAAAAATTAATTCAATTTACCCCCAATCAAATGATGAAATGTTTAAAAAAGTTGGTAAAGTGTTTAATGAGGAGAAAAAAAGACGAAAATGATCTTATGTACAAATTCACTTATAAATAAATTTGCATAAATTTTTATCTGTAAACAACAAATTTACAAAGTATAGCAATAAAATCATTTTGTGATCATACTCTTCGTTTTGTTAATTTTTTTTTTCAAAGGGGACGCTAAATAAATACGAGGGAACTCAATAATTTAAAAGCATGGGATCCCGGGGACTCAATAATTTTTTTTCCTAAAACAAACCCTGCAATTTCCACGTGTCTCATTCAGTTAAAACAAATCGTGATTTAACATTCAAACATGGGGAATATTTTTTTCCATACATATATATTCCATATGTGCATTCATTCAGCATCCATGAGGAATACCGTACACTTACATCGAGGCAAAAGAATTTTTATTTGGATGATGGCCTCCAATCCTAGAAAAAGGAAATGTAAACCTTGACTTTAGAGACCAAATTTACAAAGCACAAGACAATTATTCGGGAAATGAAATGTGGCTGTTGTAAGCAGAGTTTTCTTTTATTCTGGAGTTTTTATATATGGGTTCAGGCTGTATCCAATAGCTTTGTTTTCATTCATATGCTTATGTTGAATTCCTGATAAGTCAAACATTTACTCTGGTTCCCTGACAATTTGAGTTAACGGGGTTAACCTGTATTAAGGTAGGTGCCCTTAAAGGAGGTTTCCATTAGGATAAACACATAGATAAACCAAATTTGTAAAGACTGTAATTATTTAATATTTGAAAATAGTTCCCAGTTTCATTATTTGAAATAACAGGCATATTTATAATGTATCATAAATATATACAATGATCCAAACTTGTGAAAATCAGTATTACAGTCAAACCTCAGTTTAACGACATTTCAATTTAGTAAATATTTTTCTCGGTCTTGGCCTTCTATTTTATTATAAAATTGGCTTCACTTTATACAGCAGGGTTCTCCCCAGTCCCTTCTGTACAGGGTGAGGCATTTATCTTGAGACAACTGATTATCTCGGAAACTAAGCATTGTACGAAAAAATGTCCAAAATCAAAAGTGAATTATATCGCGGGGGAAATTCATTAGTTAAAAAATTACTCCCCCTCCCTTGCGAGGAGGGCTGGGAGTAACTTTGAAATCTTAAATAGGAACCCCTATTTTTAATGGTACATTCAGATTGTACACAATATTCTTGGTGTTTATTCAAGAAGCAGGGGGGGGGGGGGGGCAAGAACTCCCTTCACTGAATGGGGTTACCCATCCAGTTACTAGCCATGCTAGGCAAAGCTTAACTTCCAGAGCTGGCTTGCTCTGTGAAAGCCCCCTAGCCCACGGCACCCCCTTATTTTTAAACTATATACTGGTATTAATAATATATGGATAGTTTAAACATTGGCATATACGTGAATGGTATGAAAGCATTACTAGTAAATAATAAATTTGTTGGGTTTTTTTTTTAAATTTTTTTTTTATCAGCTAGAACAAACTGGAAGACTACAAAAGAAAATCGCTGAGCAAGTAAGAAAATTTTCATGTCACTTGTACTTTATTCACTCTTAAATGCTTAAATGTATGACACTTCATTCATGTCAGAAAGCAATTGTGAGTACTCTTTTTGAATTCAAATTTTTCTTAAATTTTACCTAAATAATAAACTGTGACCACTGATAGCAGATCCCTTATTTCTGCACTAGTGAGAAACTGGTGAATCCATTCAGAAAATGGAGTATTAATTATCAAGGTGTCTCAGATGGGTTGGTTTATATGAGTAACTTTTTTAAATGATTATTTTAATTGTTAAGCTCAATTGCTTTTCATAATAATTATTTTGCATGAATAATAGTAATTTGCACTATCATACTGAAAGAAGATAAAAACACATCGTTGCCTGATTTTTGAAGAATTAGCTCCAGTTTATATTCTTTATTTCTTAAATATTTTAGTTGAGGAATATAAAATGTTCCTTTACTTTTTTGACTTGCCTATGTGTATATAATTTACTCACTTGTACCAGCGATATTTACTTTTAAATATTTTTAAAAAAATGTAAATAAAAGAACTTCTTAGGGAAACATTTTTTACTTTAAAGACTGCATTTAAAAACAAAATAAAATTAAAAAAAGGTAAAAGTGTGGTGATGCATTTACGAGGGCATATTGAAAAATAATGCCTCCATGGCTGTAACTTTTTTATTTTTTAACCAATTTTCAAAATTCTTTTTGTATCTGAAACTTACATAGTCCCCATCCCTTTCCATGCATTGCGCCAACGCGTGACTAGTCGGGTGAACCCGTCGGAGAGGAATTCCGGGGTTATTGTCGACACCAGGACCGAACGGCAGGTTTCACCTCGTCGTCAGAATGCAACTCATGCCCTTTAAGGTGCTTTTTCCTCTTTGGGAAGTGGTGAAAGTTGCAAGGTGCAAAGTCTTTCATTTTTGAACTGCAGTTTTTCATCTTTGAACTATAGGCACTGCAACCCCCTCTAATGTGTGGCGATCGTGTGCGGACGGGCGTTATCGTGCTGCAGAAGAGGATCCAAGGCTGTCTTTCAATCCTCGTGTCGACGACAACCCCGGAATTCCTCTCCGACGAGTTCACCCAACTAGTCCACGTGTTGGTGTAATGCGTGGAAAGGAATGGGGACTATGTTGAAAAGTGAATAGTACATTACATAGAGGACAAATGTAAGTATCAGATACAAAAAAATTTTGAAAATCGGTTAAAAAATAAAAAAGTTACAGCCATGGAGGCATTACTTCTCAATATGCCCTCGTATTATATTATATAGTATTTTAATAAATTTTTTGAAAATTCCAAACTATCAAATATTTTTAGCAAAAAAGGAAGGAAAGAAACCACTATTCCACAATTTCATTTATGTGGAATAGCAGTTTCTTTCCTTCCTTTCTTGTTAACCTGTTCAAAACAATTAAAGGAACACTTGTGGAATCCCCTACAGAGGGCGTAAATAATACTTTTTAGCAATTTCATCTTCTGCAACATGAAACTACTATCTCCCTCATAGGAAATGGTTGAAGCCAACACATTTTGCTGCCAGATGTTCTGAGAAATTTGCATAGCAATATAACCTCCCGGAAAACAAAGTGGTTACATGCCAGAACACTCATTGCTTGGAGATAACGGTTGAACATTAGAAGGTGCAGGCATTCCTGGAACGTTGTTTTTAGTGCTCTGACTTGCCACGAAGGCATCTTGAAGCAGTAGAAGCTGCGAGAGCCGTAACATTGTTCCAAACGGGTCAGTCATTTCGGACTGCGGCAGATGCCCTCAATGTGTCCTCTTCCGTCATTTTCCGACTGTGGACACGATTCCAGGCGACTGGCCAGTACACATGAAGAGCTGGGCAACGTCGCCGACGCTTAACAACCGCCATTCAAGATCGTTATGTGCAGACTTGTGCCCTGCGCCGAAGAACCTCAATGGCCAGAGACCTGAGAAATGACCTGCAGATGTCAAATGAGGTAGCTGTTTCAGATCAAACAATCCGGAACAGATTACGTGAATTTGGCTTGAGAGCCAGATGACCAAATCGAGTGCCTAGGCTAACCCGCCATCACATACAGGCGCGACTAGAGTTTGCACATCAACATGTCACCTGGCAGCTTTGCCACTGGCGTTCTTTTCTCTTCACAGACGAGTCAAGATTCCTCCTGACTTGCTGTGATGGCCGTCTACGTGTATGGAGACGATGTGGTGAGCGAAACACCGACGCAACAGTTTGTGAGACTGACCGAATGGGATGTTGTTTCATTATGGTTTGGGCTGGCATCTCAATAGACCATCGAACGGATCTTGTGGTCGTCCTAGGGCAAATGATCGCTGACGTTTATATTCGTGACATCCTGGAAGAACATGTGATTGTTGCTGCACATGGCATGAGGCCTGGATTCCTGCTGATGCAGGATATTGCTCATCCACACATTGCAGCTGTCACTCAAGACTTCCTACGGATGCATGGCATTCAGACCATGAGGTGGCCTGTAATGAGTCCAGACCTAAATCCCCTTGAACATCTTTGGGACATGCTTGACAGGCGAATTCGACACCACCCTTCAGCTCCAGAAACACTGCAACAGCTCATCCAGGCACTTACTGAGGATTGGGACCGGCTTCCCCAAGATCACATCCGTCGACTGATACGGAGCATGCCTCGAAGGTGCATGGAGGTTACTGCAGTCCATGGTAGGCATACACATTACTGAATGCTGCAAAAACTGATCCCTGGAAGAAACGGCATTTTCCTCACAACGTCCAAAGGACATTTCAGTTTGTTTTAGGCAGGGGTCCTGCAGTTTCCTGTTTTTTCTTTATGTTTCTTCACCAGTTGTTTCAATAATGCATTCTATTGTTAAATAAACTGTCTTTTAATGATCACATACAGCGATTTTGTCCATATTATTCGTAGTTGCTTCTGCACGCTGCTTAATAGAAGTGTTCCTTTAAATGTTTTGAGCAGTGTATAATAGCATACTCTTTCAGAAACACGTATGCAGTTATAATTTCAAATGTCTTTATATCTTATATGATATATTCTCATTTATTAATTGGTTATTTGGTCTTCCTAAAATACAATTAATAAATTTTTATAAATGTATATTGCTTTTGGTGGCATTGTATATTTCTAAGATATCTACTAAATATGAGGTCTGTCCCATAAATACGCTGAGATCGTAAAAGTATTTTACAAAATTTAGGATACATCAATCTTATCCCCTTCAAAATACTCCTCATTTGTAGCAATACATTTGTCCCATCTCCATTTCCATTGTTCAAGACAACCCTGGATGTCCTCAGAAGTCAGACTCTTCAGCTGCCTAGTCGTTTTAAGTTTTATCATCCCCACATTGTCCCAGTACCGCCCACGCATGACCATTTTGTATTTTGGGATTAAAAAAAATTGCAGGGGGCTAAGTCTGATGAGCAGGGAGAGTGATTGAATTAAGGGCCAGAAACTTGCAGACAATCATCGCTGAAAGTGCAGGTGCAATTTTCTAAATCTCAAATGTTTTGTTAGAATTGTGTGCATAGATTATTTTCCCAAATTCAGTTTATCAGCAATGATCCAGACATGAATTGGTGATCAGACAGCATAAGAGGCCACACACATTCAACACAGAGGGTCAGTGGTCATCCTGGCTTTGCGTCATCCTTGTAGTCTACAAGACACTCACTGAAATGCTTGACCTACTTGAAAAGTACTGTTTTCTTCAACTGTTACGAAGATCGTCCAGAAAGTAAAGAACAATTGGGTATATCTCAACAAAAGATATCAAAACAGAATTTTTATTTGCAATAATACTAAACCTAACACTACTTTGCTATATAATTGCCTGTGTTATTGAGGCACTTCTCATAACAAGACACATGCTTTTCTATGCCGATCTTATATTTGTCTACTGCTCCTTTAAGTGCTTCATCATGTTGGAAATCCGTTCCCCTGAGAAACTCATTCATCTTTGAAAAAAGGTGAAAATCATTAGGTGCCAAGTCGGGACTGTAAAGAGGATGGTCAAAAAACTTCCCATTTGAAACGTTGCAATTCAACTTCCCAATTGAAACTACATGAGGCTGAGCGTTGTCATGAGTCAATACAGTCCCTGCAGACAATTTTCCACGTCTCTTGTTTTGGATAGTGCTTTTTGAAGTTGCTTTTCTGTTTTTTTGAAGGAGAATGTATGTGATGCCACTCCATGGACTAGCGTTTGGATTTGGTCATTGGCAGCATATGAGTATAACATTGTCCTCATTATGAGAAGTGCCTCAATAACAATGGCAATTATGTAGAAAACTAATGTTAGGTTTAGTATTGTTGCAAATAAGGTTTTGTTTTGATATCTTTTGTTCTTTGTTGAGATCACCTAAATGTTCTTTATTTTCTGGATGTCTCTCATATTTCCATAAACAAGACTTCAACATTTCATGAATTTTCTGAGAATTTTTACCAAGTTTCAATTTCCATCAATCCCCATTGTCGGTAAGAGCAATAAACAGAGTGCCAAAAAAAAAAACCCACCATTAGCTGTCGCTTGCCTCAACAGTCTGACGGATAGTGATCCTCCAGTGGCTCTCCCACCAACAGAGTAGCCAGTGCGCATTGCCAAACATCACGTGAAGGTCACCCTGGAAGCTCAGTTTGTGTATTTATTAGACTGACTACGTATTATGTTCTAATTTTGATATTATATTGCAGATAAATCACAAGTTCCTACATGATTAATCTTTAATTTTTATTGAACATTGATATAACATTTCACCTTGTGATTTCTTCTTGTTTATAAACATGCAGAATTTCTAAATATTTAAGAAAATGTTTTTTCCTTAGCTAATTCATCCAAATGCTAATGATGCTGTAATTTTAAAAGGTCATCAACGAGCAGTAACTTGCGTTGTTGTTTCATCAGATTGTCGATACATATTTTCAGGTTCTAAAGATTGTACCATTATAAAATGTAAGTCATTTTGTTTATAAAAAAATATAAATTCGAATACAGCAGACCTTTTAAACACGTAATGTTTCCTACTTTTTTCTTTTTTTTTTTTTATAATAGGGAGTGTAGAGGAGAAAAGTAAAGTAAAAAAGATAGCAAGATGCTCTAAAGATAATAATAGTAATAAAGGCCATTCAGATAATATATTATGTTTAGCCATTTCTACAGATAATAAATTCCTAGTAAGTAAAACAAATTGGATTTCCTGTTAATAATTATTTATATTCAAAATATCCATGCTGTCCAATATTGCTATAAACATCAAATAATACACAAGGTCATGGATAAGCTATAAGGTAGAGTATATATTAGCCTACACGATTTGGTTATCAGTCTTCATAGGCTATGCAGCTACAAAAATGTTTGAACACAAGCAACGAAATTTATAGTATATAGATATTTATGTACACCAATTTGAGATAGCTTTGACTGGCGGACTTACAAGCCAGACTGAATAGAAAGTTTATGATGACGTCAAATCCTGTTGGTACTTCTGTCTTGGCATCCATTAATAATGTCCAGGATCAGATCTTTTTCGAAAGTAATCTGATTATTTAATAACAGCTTCGGGTTTTCTAGATGATGCTTCCATATCCCCAATGCTTCGCAGACGAGCTATCTCAGATAGACATAAATATCTGCCACAATAACAAATCGAAAAGGGAAGGAAAAATTCAGTGACCTGGATTCAGACCAGGGACCATGCCTGTCGCTGGCACCACTCTTACCAGTTGAGCTACTGCAGATATGAACTGCATTGCTGTTACAAGATATCCAAATGGACTTCATTGAAGCCACCAAGCAGCTCAAACAGCAGAGCAGGCCCTGACTCGAAAGTCGGGAATCATCCTTACCCTTAAACCATCAAATAAATTGATGAAATTTAACTCAAACAGAAGATAATAAATAAACTGAAGAAAGGATGATTACGATTTGGTATATAGTGTATATTGAGTAAACATTTTTTGTCATATAGTACTGTAAATGCATGGAAAACTCTTTTCTAATTTGTTAATATTTTATATATTTATGAATTAGGCATCTGGATGTAAAAGTAAAATTATCCACATATGGGATCCAATGACAATGGCACACATACACACTTTTACTGGACACAGAGATGCTGTTTCTGTAAGTATTATTATTATATAGATTTTTTTTGGCTGTAAAAGTTCCTCTTTTTCATTATTTTTGTTTGTTTGGGTTTGTTTTTTTTTAATGCCTAATTGTTATTAAATGGTTATATTGTATATTTTATAAAATTATAATGAGTAGAAGATAATCTTTACAACCCAATGAGCCATTGCATTGTTTTCTTCCTAACTCCCCCCCCCTCTCTCTCTCTCGCTCCCTTCCCCGGATTTAATATTGTGAAAAAATACTTCTGAAAAGATTAAAAAGATAATTCACCATCATTCTGACAAGTGATAACAATTTACGACTTCACGTCTTTTCTAACTGCTATTTCTCTTTATGGATTGAAGAATTTTAAATACTGGATTTATATACTCAAGCTGTTTTCTTAGCATTTTTGTATTTGCTTTTAAGGAATACTGACATCGGATTTATGAAAATGCCAAGCTCACTCACCTGTCACATGTCTTTTAAAGAAGGCAACAGCATTTTTGTTGCAATTTTTATAGAATAACAAGGGACTTCTTGAATAGTTAGATAAGAGTGAAGACATCAAGACAATGGCAGACATACTTGGCAAATAGCTTTGGCATTCCTTTCACCTTAAGGCAGCAGAAACATTGTAGCTATTCCAGGGTGAATCAAAAAGTGAGCGTACACTATTCTTTTGTCATGAGTAGATTTCTACAAGCAGCGAGCCAGTCACTGTAGTCAAAGATTGAAAAAGAGGACATTCCTTCTCCTTATGTGCATCAGATAAACGAAACAGATAGCTAAATGACCAATCACTACTTCAGCCTTGTCTTAACCCTTTCACTGAGTAATTTAATTTTAATTTCATTTTTGATAAGATGAAATTATCCATTTTTCATAGCATAATGAAAAGTTTTTTAAATCCTCTTGGATGAATCCAATCTCTGCAGGTACAGGTAATGAAATTTTGTGTGGATATATCTGCTTTATTCAGCAAAAGGGTTAAATGACAATATCTCCTGGTTCAATCTGAGTCGCTGTTGTTTTGGAGTTACACTGTAATCATTAATTGCAAACCGAATGCACCTGAAAAACTCGATTGTTCCATGATATTATGCAGCTCCTGCAGTTAATTTCAACTCTAAATTGAATCTTGGCTGTTTGGTAATTGTGAGCTCTGTGACGATTTTCATTACTAACAATAATGAAGGGATGAAGGAAAGGCAGATACTCTTCGTCATTTCACTCTGGCTAATAATAGTTAGAACATCTCTGCTGGGCTAAGGCAAAACTAATGTCAAACTCTGCTCATCATACATTTCTACATTCATTCAGATTTCTTCACTCAGCTACTATCCAAGAAGTCACTTTTATTACCAAATTAACTTTTGGCTCTGACTCAATTCGTGATGTATTGAGACATTAATTTACTTCAAAAGTTTGCTATCTCAAAAAATGTTTGGGGTACAAAAATGTGGCTTAAAATACAACAAAGAGAGAGACAATAGATCGGGGCAGGGGGGGGGGGTGGCTTTGTGTTATTGTTTACATGATATTAGTATTCCTTGGAAAGTGGATACAAAACAAGCCCCACAATAAGATTCTCCTGTCCATCTAAAAGAGAAAGACATGGTTAGCAAAGACATGGAATCATCAACTGTTACAGTTCAACATACAACAGCTAAGTATTTTTCTTAGCTTTTCGGGAGGTTATTACACAGCATTAAGTCTTGGGAAAAAAGGAAAGAAATAATAATACAATAGCTCATTGTCATAAACTACTCTAAATGGGGAAGTTGCATGGAATTTTTTTTACAAATTAAAGCACTGTTTCATACAGATTGTGTTATGCTCAACACGAAATCGTTTTTAAATTTATTAGAAATATTAAAGAAACCTATTAAAATTAGCGCTAAAAACGTGAAACCGCGTCTCCCAACGAAAACGATATCTGACGTCACTTTCCATCAAATGCAATGAGCAATGATTTTATGTGTACGTGAGTTCCATCTCAAGGCTTTAACCATTGTCGTTGATAGTGGGGAGCAGGCAAGTGACATCATATTACTCACAGGCTATGACGTACCGTTTTCTTGTGGTGTCAACTTTAACATTTTTTTTTTTTAAATAACTATAAATTTTTTTCAGAAACGAATTACTATTCCTTGATATTGATAACGAATACTATAGTAAAAAATAATTTGAATTTTTCATGCAACTTCCCCATTACAGAAGAAATAAATTTTATTTTACTGCATTTTACATTTAAATCACATCACATATGACAGTTCTGTTCTCTTACTAACATGATTGTGAGTTTACTTCCATTTTCCTGCAATTATTGTAAATTATTGTAATTGAATTAAGGATTCGTATGTAAATTATGTTGGTAGTTATTTTTCTACAACTTTTTCTGAACTAAGAAAAATAGCAGGATAGTTTCTTATTTTTAATTTTTTTTAAACTTCTTATATAGGGTCTGGCATTTCGAAAAAATTCACATCAACTTTTCAGTGCATCGTTTGATCGTTCTGTCAAAATTTGGAATTTAGAGGAAATGGCTTATGTAGAAACATTGTAAGTTTCCTTAATAATATTCTCATTAGTTCACATGTTTCCATATGGCCATTCTCCATTGTGCACGATTTGCACAAAATGCATGCTCTGCACCCGTTAACGCTTTTGCATCACTCATTCGTGCATGATGTTAGGTTAACATGCATCCAATGCTTTTCGAGTGCACACAGAACAAACTACCTAGCCACAGGGATTCCTCAGTGCATTCAGGATGGTGGGGGAGCAACAAGAAACACAACTATCAAAATTCAGTTGAATCGAGAAACTTCGGAGAAGCTTAATTTGGGTTACTCGATTTCCTCCATAACACTTTCAAGCAAATTTTCGTCACTGTTACTTTCGCCAGTGCATTGATGAAATAGGCTTATTGTGTGCATAGTATTATACTCTGATGTAATCGATACTTTTCTATCGTGGTTCACCATTTGCAACAAAAAATGTGGAAACGTGGGCTTGGTTGTTAACGCTCTGTTCTTCTGGATTGGGCATTGCACAATTCACACTGATCACGTGACTGACTCTCACGATAGTTCATTTCATGCACGATGGAGAATGCACCTCTAATAATTTATTAAGGCACATGCAAAATCTCAAAAGGTATTTTATATCTTAGCATCTTAGAGATTTCTGAAAAATTGCATCTTTTATTATTTTTCATAGTTCATGAACACCAATATCTGATGGAATATTAATATTAAAGATGTAAATTTCTGATTGGAGTTTTTGCTAAAATTAATAAATTAAAATTTACTAATGTAATGAGTAACTATATATCTCTTACTATAGTAATTATTAGTTGATAACAATGCATTAAAACACTTTAAATTAAGATGTAAATTGGGCATGATCAATTGTAGGATGAAATCTTTCTCTGATTTACTAATGCAGAACTCCTGTGGCTTGCTCAGTTTAATTCTCACTGTTCAGTTGTTCAGTTTAATTATTCATTCATGAACATTCATTTGTCTATATCAACTGATCTAGATGTTAAATACATAAGCATTTTTTGCTTGTCCTATTTTGTTGTATCGACAATCGAAAAAGTTGGAAGACTCCTCCTGGTTTCTACACTGACGAGTTGGAAGCAACTTTAAACACAAAATATATGCAGATGAAAGAGGGGAAAATAGCAGGAAAAAAATGCTTTTGAGTGAATGTTTTTATTTATTATTTCTCAACAACAGATTGTTATTTTAATGTTGTTGATTTTTATTTTAATTAGATTTGGTCATCAGGATACAATAACATCGATTGACAGTTTAACACGTGACAGGGCTTTGACATCTGGAGGTAGAGATAATTCACTTCGCATATGGAAAGTTGTTGAAGAGTCTCAGTTAATATTTAATGGACATACAGGAATTATTGAGTGTGTTCGGTTTATAAACGACGATCATTTTCTTTCTTGTGGTGATGATGGGTATATATTATTTTTATTCTATTCTTAAATTGTAAAAGGAAACATTTTATAACTGTCTATTTAATGTTACTGTTTTTGATTGTAGAATGTTGTCTATATGGGGAGTTTTGAAAAAGAAACCCTTAACAACATTTCCATCCGCTCATGGACAAAATTTAGAAAGCGGAGAACCCAATTGGATAATCTCAGTTTCAAGTTTCCAAAATACTGATTTAATTGCTTCAGGTGAATACAGTACATGTATTTAATCCAGTACAGTAATTTATTAAACTGGTTAGAAAACATTTTATAACTTTTAAGGTTCTGTAAATTTCTAGGATCAAATAATGGTTATATTAAATTGTGGAAGTGTTCAGAAAACTTTCGCAACATCATGGAAATATGTTCACTTCCAATGGTGAGTTAATTAAAGTATACAGAAAAATCTCGTTAATATGAAAATCAATTCTTTTTTGAAATAGTCAAGAATTTTCATCTACTTCGTTGTTCTTAACGTTTCTGAAGCAGTGGAATAGTCTATTTCATTTAAATAACTTTCTTTTCATTTTTTTTTTTTTTCAGGATGGCCATGTGAATTCTTTAGCTTTTGCCAACAATGGCAGTTTTCTTGTTGCTGGACTAGGTCAAGATCATCGGTTAGGAAGATGGTTGACACATAAAAAAGCAAAAAATTCAGTTATCTTGTTACCTTTGAATTATAAATTATAGTTTAAAACTATGGCCAGGCTTCAGCAACAAGTTGTAAATACCTTATGTGATCTTGGCACTGTTGAGACCTATCTCATTGACTTCTGTTACTTATCGCTAATTTATTTAAACTTGATTTTATGAACAGATGTCTTAAAATTTTTTTAATAAAAATACAAAAGTAAAAAAGTTACAAAGTTTGATTTATAAAAACAAAAAGATTTATTTAAAATATGATCTACCTTCTATTTGAAATGATCCAGACTAGAGACAAGGGAGGGATTAGTATGAATTGTGCTTTTGAACATTTTAAATTTATTTATCACTACATATGATATCAAAATTTGAATATACGGAGCACTTTTAATAAGACAAATCACAATGTCAAGTTCCTGCAGAAACTGTATATTTTTGGAATGGCAAGTTCCACTTATGAACTGCTCATTGCTGCTATGTGTATGTGCTGCAAGGAATGGGAAATGATGAAAAAGCTTCCATCTGTGTCAACTGCAATTCATTGACGTTTGAGGCCAGCATACATAGTTGCTGGAAGAGTCACTTGGTCCAACAAATTCAGAATCTTGGTGCATCAGGTAAACAGCTGAATGTGTGTACACCGATTACTTCAAAGATTATAGCATCACCTCTACCCAAAACGTATGGGAACTGGAGGACCCTGGACCCATATTGACAACTTCTCGAATCCTCGAGGCGTTGCTCACTCTTTGCAGTTGATTTAAGAAATTAAAAGCAAGAGAAACTCAAGCCTGAAAACTGTCTTAAAGAAATTGAAACTGTCACATTAGTTCCATAAAGGGAAAGAATCTTACTGTTCAAAACGAGGCAGTACTTAATTTACGTGGGTCACTGCAAACATAATGCACAGCATTTTCATTTTAAATTCAAGTATTATTCTACACCTTTGCTAATTATTTAGTGAGTTGAGACATCCTTTGGGAATGAAATGTCATTTTTCCACATTCTCAATAGGTCACACCACTTTGCAAAAAGGGCCTATATGCTTGCACAAAAAATTTCTGTTTAGCAACTCCCTGCGAGGGAGTCATCATCTTCAAGCGTAATTCCATAAAGATGTTCTTTCAGTTTATCAGATCAGGACTGTATAGCTGGTGTTAGTATGTTTAGCCAAATTTTGTGATCTTGTCCTTTGTATTTTGACTGATGTATGGTTGAGCATTATCACGCAACAGCAAAACATCCTCCTTCCAGTGGAGTCGAACACAAATCAGCCAGGCTTGAATTTCTTTATCACACGTGATTTAGAATTAATGGTGGTTTCTTGCAGCATGAGGTCTACAAGTTGGAGTCCTTTGCCATAAGTTTTCCAACCGAAAGTGATGCTTTGATTTTTTTCCTGGGTATATTTTCATTGATAGTCTCTTTATCCGAGATTCGTAATTGTGCAGTCATGTTTCACTTCCTATCACAAGCAGATCATGTTCACTTATTATTGTTCTGTGCATATATATACTTTTTTGAGTTTGTTTGTGGACATCTGTCAACATCCTCAGAACCCATTTGGAATAAATCTACAAGGTGTATTCAGAAAGTAAGTTCCGTTTTGTAATAAAAACAAAACTACTATATAGGTATATTTTCTAAATTGCTGATTTACCAGGTTCTATATACCATAAACTTTGAATAGAGGCCCGAGCATCTATTTGTCACAATGGTCCTGACCCCTCCCCGGCGTTTATTTAAGACCTGGCGTTAAGGGCTATTCCCAAGAAATGGGAACAAAAAACGTCAGAAGTTATATGATTACCACTGGGATTTATACAATTAACCCAAAGAACAACCGGCCCAGCGTTTATTTGAGACCCAGCATTTAGTCTGTTTTTAAAACTCCACCCGGCCTTTGAGACCGGCGTTTATTTGAATACCCAGCCCTTATTCAAGGTTTTACGGTACCTGTAATTATTTTTCCACATAGTTTCCAAGTTTATTTAAACACTTGTCATAGCGCTCAATGAACTTCTGCATCTTCACTTCTTAGAAGTCTGCTGCCGATAAGAAAAGCCGACTTCTTTGTCACTGAAATGCAGGCTGGTTTTCACTTCTTCAGTGTCACTGAAATTCAGGCTGCTGACAAACTTTTAGATACTGGAACAGGTGGTATTCACTGGACACGAGATGAAGACTGTTGGGCAGGCAGTCAAGTTGTTCCCAACCAAAAAGTCTGTTCCGGGATGTAAAGGATTTCATCAGCAGCCTGCGTTTCAGCAGTGATGAAGTGAAAACTGCTTGGCTTTTCTCACCGGCGGCAGACTTCTAAGAAGTGAGCCTGGAGAAGTTCATTAAGCGCTATGTGTATGACTAAACTTGGAAACTATGTGGAAAAAATAGTTAAAGGTATATAGAATCTGGTAAATTCAGGATAAATTTGAAAATATATATAGTAGTCTTGTTTTTATTACAAAACAGAACTTACTTTCTGAATACGCTTCGTATTTCACTCTAAACCGTTTCAGTATTCTGAAAACTTGTTTCCCCATTTATTGTTAAAGTGGTTTTTCGCAGTACATGTCTGTCTTACAAAACCATGTTAATACCTTGCATACTGTCAGGCGTCTGGTGCGGTATGTAGTCAGCTGTTGCAGATGAATCCCAAATAATGTTTCTCTTTTCACCAGATAATCTGTATGCCCATCAACTAACTATAGTGTCATTTCCGTTGATCTTTTTCAACCTCTTGGGAATGTTTCCCACCGTCTCAACCTCTTGGGAACTTTAAAATTGCATGTTGTTTTTGACGAAAGTCAAGTGCAGCAGTTAATATATAGAAGAACTAAGACTGCACCACCAGTGAGAATGGTTTTAAATTTTAATACAAGCAGCACTCTAATAAAGAGCAAAGGTGTAGAACAACAGGGTTGTTATCGACTCCATGGAGATGATGAAATATTAATGATGATCTAGGTGTTGAATAATAATTTGATTAATTTTTGGAATAAGTCTGAGAGGTTTTTTTTTTGTTTTCTTTTTATATCTTTCTTTTTTTTTTTTTTTAATAACAGTTTCACAGTGGATCAAAAATATTTTTGTTACTTTGATAACTTATGCGTCTACATGTTATTGAAAACGATTGTATTTCCACGAAAGTTACACTATTATTAGTAGTTGGCCTCGCTTCGTTCGGCTGTGTCATCTTGCCGTGTGTTTGTCTTATTTAATGAAATCAGAAAAAAAATAAAAAAAATAAATTTATTTTAAACAACATACTTACAAAAAGCACAGTTCACATTTTTAGTAAAAGTTCTGTGGCTATTTCCAATCAATTTCCCTTGTTCTTGAAGTATATCATGGATACAAATATATATATTGCTTTTAAAATTTTAACGTGATAAAGCGACAAAGTTGAACATGAATAAACACTGGTTCATTTAAAATTAAACCTACATGAGAAAATGATTGTCCTTGACTCTTATTTATAGTCATAATAAAAGAAGGAATAATTGGAAATTGACGTCTTTTAAGTATGAAAGGCAAATTCAAATCACTTGAATTCAAATCGATTCTTGGAATTTTTTTTTATTTATATATTGTACCTGATTGCAATCCAATACTTCCATGCAGGGCCAGAGGCCGGACGAGTTGGGTCCCTGGATGGACCTGGATTAACGACTGTTGTATGATGGTCGCAGCAGCCGGGAGGGGGGGGGGGTGAAGAACCTGTCTCACTGATGGTCGCCCATCCAGTGACTAGCCGTCCCTTAAGTTATTTGTTCAGTGAAAGGCCACGGCCTCTCCCAATTTCATTAAATTATAACAATTTCATTTCTATTTGCCTCATTTAAACTTTTGGCTTGAATTAAATGTCTATGACCATTGCATAACCTTTTTTTTGGATTCAAATTTCTTATCAGCATGGAGTCATTGAATTCAGCATTTCTATCGTGACTTGATTAGATATTTTATCATTCGGATCTGCTACCATTGAGTCATTACTTTTGAATGTAAATTTTCTTTTTTCCATTCGATCCATAATTTCGTTGAGAGCATCAATATTGTTGAGCATAAGATTACCCGATTTGATAAATCATCAGATGAGAGTGATTGTACAGCTCCAAAAATTGTAGAAATTATAGCAGTCTCAGGTGAAACAATCATTTCATTTGGAATTTCAATTAAATCACGATCAAAATTTTCAATTCTTGAAAAATTTCCAGAACCAATTTTAAGAAGCCACTCATTGAAATCGTCTTGAACTGCACTTCTCATGTTAGATATCAACTGCACTTCTCGTCTTTGTAAAATGTTGCCATAAATTTGATGATTTGATGCATGCTTCGATAACTTTTGTTGCCGTTCCTTTTGATAAGCATTGTTGAAGATCTCCTCCAATGACTATCACCTTATTTCCAAATGGCTTGTGTCGTTTAGTCGGATCGTTTTGAACTCCATATCGCATCTCAGCCCATGTTTTGTTAACATTGTTACTTCATCGATGGTTATAAGTATTGCTTCTAAAACATCTTTATCTTGAAGAGACGATAGCTTAAGTATCGATGTTGAGTTTTCAAACAAAGGAACTGGCAACTTGAAACCGCTGTGAACTGGGAAGACTTTTTCATGAGTGTTGAAGCAATTCCAGTTGTAGCATATGGGAAGACTTTTTCTCCATTTCCTCTGATGAAATTCATTAAAACTCTATAAAGCTAGGTTTTTCCAGACCCACCAGATCCATCAAGATAGAATAATCGAGTTGTGGAATTTTGATCGTAACCTGATTGAGTGATCCTTTCGAAAGCAGCTCTTTGTTGAGTATTTAAAGTTGGAATGAGTCGTTCTGCTTCTCTTCTCCCTTCATTTGGATTAAAAATTACTAACTCAATTGGCTGCCCAGTTGGCTCTGGCAGATTGAAAGAAATACAATTAAGACCATGTTGCTTGAGAACTGAAGAAATGTCGTGAAGAGAATAATGCAATGCAATATCTTCATCATGATTTCTCAAATAATCGATTGACATTCGTCTCATAAATCTTTTGCATTTGGTGGTGAACAAAATACGCAGATCAAAGAAAAGAACTATCTAAGTTGAAATGGTGTGTCGAAGACAATAGCTTCTCCTATACATTTTTCCCATTCTTCGTCGTCTTCAAAAATGCCTTGTTGTCTTGCTGCTTCGGCAAAAGTTGAATACAATACTCCATCAACAGTTCTAAAATCTTCAAATGATTTTGCTCCAGGAACATGCAGAAGAATACGAAGACAGAATAATTCTTGTTGAGCTGGATTAACAATGTACGTACATTCGTGTCATTGTATTAACCACTTCACGTCTTCGAGCTTGACATTTACTTTCTTTATAAATAGAGTGCTCAGGGATTTCTTGATAAAAATATCGATTTGTATTTTGATTCTCATTATTTAAAGTAAACCAAGCTGTCAATTTATAAATTTCATTTTTTGCATCATTCAATGCTTCCTCTTCATTTTCTATTTCGAAACGCACTTGCTGTTGATTTGGAAGATGAACAGAAAATCTGACCACATTGTGTGATCTATCATTCATCTCACAGTCCAACAAACGCCATAAAGCTTCGCTTGCACTAACATATTTTGATTCTATGAAAGATTTGATTTCATTGTATAACAATTGTCTTTCTCCTGCCATTAGACCAATCTTTTCACAATCATATCCTTTGCAAAAATACTTAAAGATATAAATAATTCCCTGTAGAGATGTGCAACTTCAACATTGATATGACAATTGTAATATCGTAAAAGCAAATTTCTGTTGTATGGAACGACAAATCTGTTATCAACTTCAACATTTCTCACGATGGCAGTTCTTTCTGGTCTTCATCCTGATGAGTTGACTATTGTTGTCATCGCAGAATCTTTTGGAAAAATTTTTCTTACACTTTCCATTATCCATACATGGAGAATTTGGATTAATTTGACCGCAAGGCCCATGAATCACACCTCTTGTAACAATCTCAAACAATCTTGAATCACTTTCTTGATTTGGAATTTCGGCACATACTACTTGATCGATAGATGCTGCAGTTTTGAATTTATCAGCTTCATCAACTGTGATAAGAATGTGTGAATGAGGCAATCCTCTTTTTTTGAAACAACTCAATTGTATAAATATAACCAACACATTTTCCCAAGATGTTTTATTTTTCGTTAATCAAAGATTTCAACTTTAATTTTCAAATAAATTATAACTATTACCTTGTACAAATTTACCGATAAAAACAAAAATTGACCGATAAATTTTTCATATCACTTGATTTTTTTTTTAACAAAACAGCACAACAAATAAACGTTAAAATAAATTTTATTTTATACGAAATTCAAATTCTTATGATCCAAATGGAAGTTAAAAATATTAATATATTACTCTTGAAATTTTCAAAAAAAGACTATAATTTTGCAATGAAAAATCTGATTGATATCTCGATGAATAGAGCTAATTAGATGTACATTTTGCTCTTTGTTTTGTCGAGATATCTTAAAAACCTCCTTTTTAATTGAAAAAATGTGAAGAATTTTTCAAAAAATCGTTTATCTTGACCAAACCTGAAGTCAATTTTTTCGACCTTACATGCATTTTAATAGTCTATTCTCGTCCTATAGAACATTTTTGTTTCATGAAGATAACTCTTATGGTTTTGTCAGAAGTGAGAGAAAGTCAATGATGACGGACAGAAGAATGTTTTTATTAGGTAAGATCAGGCCTGGGTAAGATTAAAATGAAATTGAAATTGAAATGGAAATTAAAAAAAAAAAAAAAAAGGCTATAATTTTGCAATGAAAAATCTGATTGATACACTAAATAAATGGAGCCAGATACTGTGGACAGACTTTAGAATAAAAGAGAGGAAACCACTAATCCACATAAGGTTTTTTAATCAGACGATGGATGCACATTTCGGCAGCCAAGCTGCCTTCTTCAGCATACAGGAGAGCTTC
>JAHWFO010043354.1:3261276-3351673 GCA_023313115.1 Rhysida immarginata
GCATGAAGAAGCTCTCCTGTATGCTGAAGAAGGCAGCTTGGCTGCCGAAATGTGCATCCATCGTCTGATTAAAAAACCTTATGTGGATTAGTGGTTTCCTCTCTTTTATTCTGATTGATACCATTGATACCTCGATGAATAGAGCTAATTAGAAGCTACATTTCACTTTTTATTTTGTCGAGATATCTTCAAAAAACCTCCTTTTAAATTGAAAAAATGTGAAGAATTTGGCATAAAATCGATTATCTTGACCAAACCTGAAGTCAATTTTTTTTACCTTAAAAGCTAAAATGCCTTTAAGATTGTCTATTATCGACCTATAGAGCATTTTTGTTTCATCAAGATAACTCTTGTTGTTTGGTCAGAAGTGAGGGAAACGCAATGATGACGGACAGAAAAGTCGGAAAAGACGGATAAGTTTGGCAAAAAGTGTGCACGAAAGTATAAATCCATGCATTTGGGTGCGTTTCGGTAAAATCATGAACTTTTGCCAAAAGTTTGCACAAAACTGTAAATCCACCCATTTGGGTGACTTTCAGTGAAAATCTTTTTATTATATTTGAATGAATAAATATACAGGATTTTAATAAGTTTTCTATGTTCCCTTCAAAGACATTGAAAATTGGACGTGTCAGCATGTATCATAACAGCCATTTGACTGTGATATCTCTGTTATGAATATTTTGTTTCAGTGTTGCCACCTGGAAGATTCGAAATTTCCAGATGCTCAAACAAACAAATAAATGGCCACGGATTCCTCATGGATTTGTTTGGCATTGTTCCCATTCGAAATGCAGGAACCTGATCATGCCTCATGGCCAGCGCCGTAGTGAGAAAATATTGGGCCCTGGGCAAAAATTTTGGGCCTGTGCAAATCAGCTTTTATGGGGCCCTAAACAAAGTTTACCCAAAAACAAATTTAACATAGACTTATCCAAAATCCAAGTATTGACCATATGTGCCAATCATTACTTCACAGAAAATAATTGTGACATTTTAGATTGGGACCATACATTGAATGGGGGCCCCTATCTACATGGGGCCCCGGGCAGATGCCTAGGCGCCGCCCCCCCCCCCCCTCACTACGGCTTGATCATGGCTTGTACCTCCAATTTTCCGACGAGCTGCTTTCAATGCTCTGGCGGCATTTAGCGGTACCGCACCAAACAGCGCTTTGTATCCTCCAACACTCAAGGGATGTCACTTCCCAGTGGCAGCACACATTTTCAAAAGCGAACGTTCTTTCGTGTTGATTGTCATGATTTTATGACCGTCCCTCATAAAACATCCTCTTTGCAGATATTTGATTTATAGAAATGTAAAGATTAATTGACAGTAAGAATAATTTTACCTTCCAAGTTTTTATTTAAAACTTACAATAGATATAACAATCAAAGAATAAACATTATAATACATACGAGGATCCATTCTGATGAAGCAAGACAACTACAGTCGATAATTAAAACAAGAAAATATTATTTACAATTTGCAAATTCTCGAGATTCTGGAAGATAAATAGTTCGGCATTTCATTCAAGAAAGTTCAATTTTTCTTAGATGATAAAAATATTTTAAAAAATTATGTAAGGGAGTTGAAGCTTTTGAGGGATTAATGATATAGGAACATAAAATATGAGGTGAAATAAAATACAATCAGGTTATCCTATGCGAGTTGCTAGTCACACAGATGCTGCAAATGTCTGCGTCTGCACTCGATAAGACGAAGTGGCCGTGGAACTCTGCAAGGCATTGCTCACCTCCAACTGCCCCGCAAGAGTCAATCAGTTTGCTTTCTCGGGTGACTACTTGATTATGGGCTTGAGGAATTCTATAAAACATAAAATTTGAAAATGCTTAAAATATTAAATTTAAACCTACTGCTTACTCAAGGTATCCGGACAGTCTGTCAAAGAAAATTTGTCACACTTTTTGAGATTGACACATCACTGTCACAAAGATAAAACCGACACATGTTAATGTCATATAGAACGTAGATCGAATACAAGAAATAAATTGGAAAACACAATAACAAGTGATACCAATAACAGATGAACAAAACGTACATTCATCTGTTCTTGGTAATACCTATTTCTCCACAACAATTATAAGAATACGAGTATTTCTCCCGTGAAAAAATCACGGATCCAAAAGAAAATTTATTTCGATGCACGTAAATTCGTGCGGTACTCACTTCCACTGGTTATGTACTAAAGCACTGTATAAAGTATGGACAATTCACTGTTGCAGGCAGTCATTTTGATTCTTATTTCATATGATGATTGGTCGTGTTTTGCGGTATATTCAAACGCATTCCTCTCTAACTTTCGTCAAAAAGGAAGTGTTCAATCTGTAAGTTTGAATTTATTACAAAACAAGAAATAATCATCATAAAAAATAGGAATGAAATAAGAATCAAAATGGCTGCCTGCAACAATGATTCTCCATACTTTCTTTCTATAGTGCTTTTTATTAAGTACAAAATACTAATGCCATCTCAGTGCTCAAAGTAAATTCACGCTAATTTCTAGAGGTTACCATACAGGAGAAATAAGATAGAGCGCGTAAAGCCGACACTTTTCTCCTTATGCCACTCCTCGCAACAACAGTTCCTCTAATAGAAAATTATATTCCAGAAAATACTAAACTTCAACGTCGTTGTTTTGTAAATAGTGCCATTTCTCTCTCAGCCGTCCCCAAATCGCAGGTGGTTATTTCGTCTCGAAGCTGGCATCTGAAATCTTTCACCTTCGCAAGCGAATGTTCTTACTCTCTTATTTTTCCACTACAGTCTGTCCCAAAAAGATAGCTGGTGTAGCTTTTTTGAAGATAGCAAAGAAAATATCAACAGAATCACATTTTATTTTACGAATGGCATAACAATCTTAAAGTAATATATTATGTTTTGAAGAAGATTCCATTTTCTTGAAAGATGAAATAAAAAGAAAACTAAAAACGAACTGTCCCAAAATGATAGCCAGTGGGAGAGAATATGAATTTACATAAAATGATTTCAGCTGAAGAATGATTTGTCTTTACTAGTTTAATTATGGGTCGTTGTAAAAGGTTAACTGAATATAAGAAAGGGGAAATTGATGGTCTTCAGCAAAGACATGACTCTGTAAAAGAAATTGCCGTACAGTTACAACGTTCTGAAAAAGTTATTTATAATTACTTGAAAAATCCAATTGACTATGGCCAAAAGAAGACAACTGGAAGACCTCCTGCCCTTACTGGACGAGATAAAAGGGTTCTGAAGCATGAAATGATTAAAAACCCAACGTCTGTAAGAAAACTAGCTACTTCTGTGCCATCGCAACCCTCAAGAATGACAGTTTGGAGAACGCTAAAACCAATGCCCAATGTTGAGTACACCAAGGGTATAGCATATACAATAGCATACAATATTATATGTAATGGGTGAATGTTGTTTATAAATACGTTGTTTCCTACATCTACTGTATTAAACAGGTCAAGTGCAATCTGCTTGGAAGATGCACCACTTGCAATCAAGAGAAAAATTTGCCGTATATACGTAAACTGGACGCACGAATGGTTCAACGTTATTTTTTCTGATGAAAAGAAGTGGAATTTAGACGGTCCTGACGGATTTCACAGTTATTGGCATGACATTCAAAAAAGGCAACAAGGTGGTGATTCCGTGATGACATGGGGGGCATTTGACGGACTGGTTAAAACAGAGCTCATAGTTGTAAGTAGACGAATGAATGCTGAAAGTTACATAAAGATGTTGGCAAATGCTCTTCTTCCTTTATTGAAGCAGATATATCAGGTGAAACACCGATGTTCCAGCAAGATAATGCCCTATACATGTTGCAAATGCTAACAGAAAATGGTTTGCGTTAAACAAATTGGACGTTATGGCATGGCCTGCTCTATCTCCAGATCTTAACCCAATCGAAAATGTTTGGGGGATTATGGTTAGAGAGGTTTATAAAGATGTCAGGCAGTACAGTTGTACAACATCTCTCAAAAATGCAATGATTGATGTATGGGAAAAAATACCAATTGATGTTAATCATAAATTGCTAGAATCAATGCACAATCGCTGCATTCAACTTATCAAAGATAAAGGAGGAAAGATTAAATATTAAAATTTATTTTATTGCACTTTTTTGTTTAACCAGCTATCTTTTTGGGACACTCCGTTTTTAGTTTTCTTTTTATTTCCTCTTTCCAGAAAATGAAATCTTCTTCAAAACATAATACATTACTTTATTTAAGATTGTTAAACCATTCGTAAAATAAAATGTGATTCTGTTGATATTTTCTGTTATTTTCAAAAAAAGCTACACCAGCTATCTTTTTGGGACAGACTGTAAGATGGTTACTGACATTCGTAATTATTATTGTAAGGATTCTCAAAGCACAGATCGGTAACAAGATTACAAATGGGATTTTTTTTCTTCATTGAGAAATAGTCGGAGGCCTGGTGACTAATGGGATTTTGAATAAGGCGGCCGACCGGAAAATGTTTATGCTTTTACATCTTCTGTGGTAAAATCCGATGATGTAATCATTTCAAAAATTGTGAGTCATTTATTGATCCAAGATCTAGACTGAGTTTTGATTCTTTTTTGATTTTTCAAGCTTTCAAATGGGCCCAATAAGAAAATGTATTTTACTGGATGTAATAAACATAAGTAAAACCTTAAAAAAAACCGTGGAAGCGCTTTTGTTGGAGAAATTAAGGAGGCAAGAGTAGCTCAAGTCCAGAAGAGATTATTTACTAAACATTACGTATGCATTTATGCAGCCAGGTTGCTTTCGTCACCATTTAATACAAACTAGATGATATTTTGAAAATGAGGTTAAACAATAGAGAAACTAAAATTAATCCTTGCGACAAATCACAAATGTAACATATTAAACCTGTGACAGTTCTAAAGCGTGACAAATTGTCGATGTAACAAAAAGTCCTGTACCTTGATATAAACAATTTTTACTCTAATTATTTATAGTAACTCATTTCACTGTAATAATTCGATCTTTATATAAGTAAAAGTGCCAAAAATAACACATTTTATTTTTTTAATTGGGATCCAATACGAACATCCAGGACCTGTATGGCCAGAGGCCAACGAGTTGGGTCCCTGGATAGACGACTGCTGTATGATGGTCGCAGCAGCCGGGGGGGGGCGGGCCCAGATGAAGATTGTGCGTCACTGATGGTCTCCCATCCAGTGACTAGCCGTGCCTGATGTTGCCCACCCTACACAGAAGTTTTAGTGTTTTAGTGAAAGTCCACCAGGCTCTTCTGATATTCAAAACGATTAAGCTTTTCGAGCGAACCTTCGCTCATTTTCAGATTAGAGCAAAAATTCTGGAAGTGAATTTAAAATTCAAAATTTCTGAATATCTTTGTGTAAACTTCTAAAAATATATAACACGTCAATTTTAAATTTTATAAAAAAATAGAATGTATTAATCACGGCCTCCCCCTATTTTTAAAAATTACATAAGCTATATTTAAAGTTCTTATGTATTAACTGCACATTTTACACCAGTGATTTCACAGTTGTTAATACATAGAAATTAAACATCTTATAAAGTAGAGAAATCTTTATTAATAGGATGAAGACCACCGTTTGCGTCTATACAGATTGAAACATTCAAGTCCAGGATGGTGGCTAATGGAACTAATCTATAAATATTAGTCTTATAGAAGCTATTCAACAAGAAGTGATCTGCAAGTTTATTCATAGTCATGCCAATCACTCTGCCTTTCAAAATGATAATTAGGTCTGCAGAAAATCAGATTGTCGAAATCATGACGAAATTTCGATCACGAAGCACCGTTAGACTCGTCTGATCACATGATATACTTCCATTCATTTAGCAGTCCAGGATTTGTGTCCACTGCACCACTGTTTTCTTTGTTTTGTATTTCCTGGGAAATAAATGGTCTGACTGCAGCTCGGTTATAATATTCTGTTTATGAAACCCTCTCAGCACTGTATTTGTACAGAGTTACGAAAATTCAATTCTCAGTCAGCTGTCTTCTTATATGATCGGCCTCGGTGGCTCAGTGTGTTGCGTGATCGCCTCTGATGCCCGAGTACGCGGGTTCGATCCCGGCCGAGGACGACGAGGATTTTTCTGGGGGAAATCCTGAGATCACGCACTTCCTTCGAAAGGGAAGTAAAGCCGTTGGTCCCATGTAGTCGTTTGCCGGCTGCACGTTAAAGAACCCTTGCGAGGCAAAATTTGCGGCCCCTATAACGCCGTCCTGAAATGGCCATAGCAGTTGAAAAGGACGTTAATACCAAATAAACCAAACCAATCTTCTTATATGCTCGTCTGTCTCCATTAAGATGCTTAATAGAAGATGTTTTATCTGCCACTATACTGCCACGATATTAATATCGTAGCTTTCAATACATATAACGGGTGCGCCGGCTAGATGGATATTAATAATTGCCGTCTTTAGGCAATCACAAAAAAAAACAAAAAAAAACAAACAAACTAAAAACCATGGCACCCAAAGATGTGCTAACGACTGCTAGCAAACGAACAGAATACACACTACAGAGCGAATACAAGAGCACTAATATCAGTCGCGACCAACACAGTGTGCTTCTTTAATTTTTCCAACCACCGTAAAAATTATACCTGAGTTAACAACATGTTACCTGGGTTAACTCGTTTGGACTGATTGATCAACTGACATGCTAAATACAAATTATGCCATTAACAATCAATCTCTTCGCTTTTCCTCTAATATAAAACTACACAGCAAAAAGTTCATCGAAATAAAAAAAAAATAAGACCAGCTGCTGCGCCGTCAGCTCATCTCGAATGAATTTCAGAATGAACGAGTTTCTTATAAAGATAGTTTTAAGTGAAACGCATAATTATGAGAAAATAATAATTCATCGAAATGCTTTGGGAATCATTAGCAACAAGTGATAAAGATAACTATATAATCAAGAGTATTCGGACACTTTTACACTTTTCTTCTGCAAAGAAGCAAAAAATTAATATGACATGGATCCTCCATCTGTTACGACAATACTTATCACACTGTGGAGAAGACTATTTAACAATTTCTGAAATATTTGAGACAATAGCATTCGATGAAAATGCGCGCTATTCTTCTAGAAGTAGAATTAGTCAGTTCTGATTTCGATGTGGAGCGGCGTGGCCAATCCCGCAACCGACATTCCAATTCATCTTATAAATGTCTGTCTGAGCAAGACAGACCAATTCTTCAATATTCATGTCGGAAAACCAGCTTGCATAGCCC
Source organism: Rhysida immarginata (assembly GCA_023313115.1). Taxonomy (NCBI): domain Eukaryota; kingdom Metazoa; phylum Arthropoda; class Chilopoda; order Scolopendromorpha; family Scolopendridae; genus Rhysida; species Rhysida immarginata. The sequence continues at coordinate 3,268,540 of JAHWFO010043354.1, forward strand.
ATGCGTTTCAAAAGATTGTGAAACAAAAATGGGCTCTCACCAAAGTTAGCAGCATGGAATTGTCTAAACATGGCAATACGCATCTATGTTCTTAGTTCCCTTTATCCGAAACCTTTATGCCCCCCACCATCAAATTTTACTGTGGCTCAATGCAATCGGGTAAATACCGCTAATCTGATTCCCCACACTTGAACCTTCATAACATGCGTCGCCATTGCTCAAGGGTGTACATTTTCGTCGATCTTTACACCATTGTAAGCTATACTTAACAATGGTTGCTTAATTTCGGTTTATATACGGCTGCTCGGCCAGGAAAATCTAAAATTCGGACTTCTCGAGGAGTTTTCATAGTCTGAGTTGCGTCGTTGTGAATGTTTTCTGCTGATTCCATGCAATTCTGTTTCACCGACCTTTTCAGCATCCTGTGGTCTCCATCTGTTAGCATGATTTACCAATTCGTGGTTATACGGTCGTTACCACTATCCCATGATCCACAAAGTCTTTTTGTTTTTTGAAATATCTTCCCCTAAATACGGTAAAGCATTTTTAAAAGCATGGCTGTAATTTTTTAAGATAGAAGTAATCGTGAGCACAGAAGCATACAGAATAAAATAATAAAGAAATAGACAACAGTCATTACGGGAAGGAATAATTCGTCGTCACTTGCAAAGTAATTCTACGAAGCAAATTTTCCAAGAGCTCAAAAGTGACGGCGCATGTGGAAACCAGACGCTTACAAGATACCGGTAGCGTCGAAACGAGATCCCGGAGTGGAAGACTTTGATCGGTTTTTACAGCAAAGATGATCAAACAGGTACGAGAGAAATTTCGTCGTAACCTTTTAAGATGTCGAGACAATCGATACACAAACTGATTTACGCATTGAAATACACTGAATCACCAGTTTATTAGGAACACCCATGACTATGCAAATCCGTTGGGATAACAATTACTACGTATCAGTTGGTCACGTGACAATCGGTGTCAATATAAAGCGAAAACATACCTGTCATCTGCAAGTGGTTTGACCGTCACCATGGGGAAAACAAAGGATCTGAGCAACTTCGAGCGCGGGATGATTGTTGGTGCCCGGCGAGGTGGACTGAGTATTTCCGAAACCGCACGTCTTCTAGGCTTTTCCCGAGCAATCATTTCAAGGGTTTACCAGCCAGAGACAAGCCTATGGTCGCAAACGACTCGTCGATTCAAGGGGTGAGCGTAGGATGGGATGCTTGTTCGTGCGAACAGAAACGTCACAACTCGTCAACTAACCGTGGACTACAACACTGGACCACAGAATAACATCTCTGAACGCACCGCACGCCGTACATTGAAGTATTAATGCTCACCTTTGTAACAGCCAACGGCCAGTCCGAGTACCTTTGATCTCCACCCAAAACCGCAAAAAATCCAATTTGTCCGTGATCCAACACTGAACAGTCGACAACTGGAAAGTGTGCTGGTCAGATGAATCCCGTTTTCTATTGCACCATGCAGATGGCCGACACAGAATTTGGAGATAGGAGCGATGGACCCCTCCTGTCTGGTTTCCACTGTTTAGGCTGGTGGAGGCTCTGTAATGGTCGGGGAATGCTTTCCTGGCATACTCTTGGTCTGCTGATACCTGTAAAACAATGCCTTCATGGTCAGGGCTACCTGAATATTGTTGCTGACCATGTTCATCCCTTCATGGCTACTGTGTTTCCCTCATCGGAAGGATACTTCCAGCAGGACAATGCTTCGTGTCACAAGGCTCGTATCGTCATGGAATGGTTCCAGGAGCACGAAAATGAATTCAACTTACTCCTCTAGCTATAACAGTCCCCGAATTTGAACCCAATCGAACGTTTTTGGGATGATCTGGAACGGGTTATTCGAGGCATGGATCCACTACCATCCAATAAGCATCCACTGGGAGCAGCTGTTGCATCCTCATGGACAAACATCATGGAACAATGCTTCCAGCGGCTAATTAAATCCATGCCACGGCGAATTCATGCTGTTATATCTTATAGGGGTGGCGCAACACAGTATTGGGGGGGGGGGGTGTTCCTAATAAACTGGTCACTCGGTGTATATGAAAAGACGCAGAGCCCATTTTTTAAACTCCCGCTGGCAAAAGAACGGGTTCGCAAATGTCAAGTTATACTGAAGCAGCAAACAAATAGTGCTCACCGTCGAATTTTGTTTACGGACGAATAATATTTCAATGTTGAGACAAAGCTAACAACCAAAATGACCGTGTGGTCACTAAGTGCTACCGTCAAGTATCCGAAACTTTATCCGTCACACAATCCACCACAGGTAATGGTGGGTGGGGAGTGATGTTCAATGGAACCACACTATTGCACTTACACTCTAAAGGAGTGAAAACAAATGCCGAAAACTACACTCGTGTCCAAACGTTAAGCATAATCAATGTCAGTATACTTATTTCATAAACCAACTTCCAGATTGAGGTGAAACTTGGTACGTGTGTGCAACGCCGCATTACAAGTGCAAAAAATAACAAAACCGTTTAATTAAACATGGCTTTTATGCGCACGAAACATGATTAAAATGGTGCTAATATGGGATATGGGCACCCCTAGCGGCCACGCAAGCCGTGCACCTGCATTCCATGCTTTCAATGAGGTTGTTCAAGAGCTCGGTTTGACAAGTCCCACTGCTGGCGAATAGCATTTTGAGCTCTGGAATGGTCACTGGTGGAGGTCGACGGGATGCAATTCGTTCCCCTTAGTGCATCCCACCATGCACACTAAGGTTCATATCCGGAGATCTTGAAACCCAAGTCACCTCTGAAACTCATGACCTTCCAGTATTTCGTCTCTGTATCTCCGAGTATTACTGGTACCTCTGTCAAAGGTGTGGTAGCTCTGTGCATCCGTTCCCCAAACCATAACTCCATCACCACCATACTGGTCCTTTTCCTTGATGTTATTGGGATTATAACGAGTTCCACGTCCTTTCCAGATAGTGGTACGGCGAGAATCGCTTTATAAGCTGAATCGGTGAATAGCACGTTGCTCCAATGATTCAGAATCCAGTTTAAACGGGCCTTACTACTCGCATAAATACCAGCTTCCTTTAAACTCCGGTAAACTGTTTGTCTGGAAACTCTTGTTCCTGAGGCAGCTGCAAGCTGATTAGACAGATTACCCTCTGACGTCTTGCAATTAATTGCAAATACCGGTCTTGCTGAGTGGTTGTAACTCTTGGACGAATTCTACTGGTCGGCGTGTCTTAGAACCCTCTCCAAAGTCTGGAAATCACACGTTGTGGAGTCTTTCCTTTGTGACTATGCTGCTTTGAGTCTTCCGATTATTCCGCCTTTCATGACAAGATCAATTTGGCGTCTATGGTCCATATGAACGCTAAATCAACGATAACAAGTAGTTCTCCTAGCTTGGCTTGCTCTCTTAATAAAGCACAGTCTCTACTTTCATTCGAATAATACTTCCAAAATATTAACCTAAACTATGTAATGCTGTTATTAAAATTGATTGTTTTTCCTTTTCTCTAGCATTTTCGTTTCTGTAACGTTCTTAATAGGCGAAGGACTTTGTGGAATTCCACAGAAACTTAACCCTTTCATCTTATTCCTTGTGGCTTCTTCTCTATATTGCTACGAGTGACTTCGAAAACGATATTAGAATGAAAATTTCCAAAATTGTTGGCAACTGCTTCTAAATCTCTGAAATCCCATTTTTTTCTAAATTTTAGTCAGTTTTTCAACTCGCTATAAGAACAATATAAATAAATGACATTTTTGAATCAAAAATAATTTTTATGATTCATACATATTTAAATTTAGAACCACGAATTTTTAAACTTGGAACAATTTTTTTTATATTAAGAAATAAGAAATCTAAGCTCTGAAAAGATTTTTTTAAGCACTAACTGCAGAATTGTAAGAATATGTTTAATAAAGTAAAACTCGAGATATTTTCTGGTACACGTAGAGCTTGAATAGTAAATTCTAAGATAATAAATCTGCAGTTTCTTTAAACATTAATAAAACATCCCTTTTTTTCTACCTAAATTTAGACTTAGACAGAAAACGACTGACAGAATATGAGATGAATATTTTAAATTAGAAATTTGTTTGACATTAATTTGACATTGAAAATTTAATATCTTTCTTACTTGTTTTTCCGATGATTCTAATAACAAACGCCATAGATTTTCCTTTTTATGGTTATCGGTGTTCCTTGGAGCTCCGTGACCTGGTCGACCCCAAAGCTTAGACCAAACTTCAAAATGCTTTAATATAAAAAATCATGAAATAATAATTGTCAAAAACTGAGATTTTTAACTTGTGATTAAGAATAACGAACTATTTTATGATAACAAATTTTTACTCGTATTTCCATGGAATATGGTCAAAAATTTGCGATCAATTACCTTCTTGATTATTTCCTATCAAATAAGAATATTTTATTCGACTTAAAACATTATTATCCATGAAGCAAAGCTCTAGTTATGCGACTAAAGTAAAGACAGAAGAATGATAACAAATAGGGCAATATAATTGATAGTAACTTCAAACGAAATTATGACGATCCATATCCTTACTTTTTTGACTACAAATTTAAGATACAGTCAAAATTTGAAACACACTCTGCTATTTATATGATCTTTATTATACAGTTATGAATAAGATAAGAGACACTTGCTGAAAAGATGTCGTGAGTTTCGGGAAGAACAGTTCTAATCCTTTACTGCATTAACCGAAATATCAGCGAAAGGTTGAAAACTAACCTTTTCAACCGAAATAAAAACTCTATCTTATTAACCGACTTCAAAAAAAGGACGTTATCAATTCGATGCGTATGTATGTAACATTATTGGAATTGCACAGTATTCACATATGTTACTCTGTGTGGGCTTCTAAACAAGTATGCCAAATTTCTTCAGTGTGTGTACATATATATGTAAGTATGTTTGTCCATGTATTTCTCAGAAACTAGAAATCGAATTGCAATAATTCTTTTTTTATTGGATTAAGTATCTTTCAAATTAGGGATAAATCCAAGTTAATCAAAATCGGTTCAGTAGTTTTCAAGATATGGACTGATATAGCTAGGCGATAGTGAAAGTTTCATTAAAGTCGGTTTTTTTATACTCTGTTTAATCTTGTTTTATATTCTTTGAACATCTATCTATAATCCGGAATGAGCATTATCATGCCTGTGTTCATAGGACCGTTATTATCATCAGATCATGTTCCTTAAATTATAGCAGCCGCCACGTAAGTTGAACGATCTTTTTGACATGCGCAGTAAGTCATCTCATCAATATGCTTTGTCTGGATTTTACCGAGGATGCACTTGTTCTATTATAGTAATGGTGGAGTTATCGTTGAAGGGTGGAAAGCAACGAGATAGAATACATAGAGAGGCTGTCCCATTGGATACAGCGCCCTTCGCGGCGACTAGCAGCAAACTCGGTCGCCATGTTTTCTTTAGTATAGTGAAGTCAGTTACGTGTTGGATCAGATAGCTTTACCTGGGTTTCTAGTGACAAAAAGTCGTGGTTTTATTTGAGTTTTGTAAAGGATTTTTTTTTCGTTTTTCTTTTATAATAGAACGTGAACATGCCTGCAGTTTGTTCAGCGTACCACTGTAGTAATCGAAGCGATAAAACAATATTTATTTCAGATTACAAATTAGTTATATTAATGTAGGCATTTCGTATACCCTTCATTTCTTTCGTATGTAGGGTTCCTCAATACATGGAAATTTAAATTGCTAAAATAAACCGCAGGCAATGGTAAATTGCGCCGGGGCATGATGATCATTTTTTCACCCCGTCTTCTCATATTTGGTCTTCGCGGCGTCTCCCCCCCTCCCCCTCGCTAGCCAGTATTTTTACCTGCAGGATACAGTGATATATGTAGAATGAATCACTTGTGTAAATCAAAGTCTTTTGAAAATTAACAGGCAAATGTATATAAGACTCGTTATATATAAGGGTCAAAAGGCTGATTCTGTTAACAAAATAAAAAATAAAAAAATAAAATTAAGGAGAACTGGGAAATCCACATAACGAAACTTTATTGCGATGGATACGTATTTCAGCAGCCAGGCTGAAACGTTGTTTCTCTGATCTAAAGCTTCCATCGGATGCTGAAGAAGGCAGCGTGGCTGCTGAAGTACGTATCCATCGCAATAAAGTTTCGTTATCTGGATTAGTGGTTTCCCAGTTCTCCTTAATTAGATGTCCATCCACAGTATCTGGCCCCTCGGTATTTTGTTTACAAAAAAATAAAAACGTTGAAATATGAAGTGTTAATTGTACATTTAAAAAATATCAGTCACACACAATCCTTTAATTTAGTGTTCCTTGGTTCCTTTCACAATGTACTTGAGTCAACTTCCGCGGCAGACTTAAATTATCAAACTTTTAGGATTTTGTTATTACCACAAACAAAATAAAATTTATTATAATTTGAAATAAAAATATTATTATATTTCTTAAAAGGTTTTAATTTGATTTTCTGTCAATAAAAATATTTTGCGGAACACCCGAGGTTTGAAAATCGCTCCTTTAGTCATGGGCTCCTCTACTACGCCCATAGGAAACCATGCTTTAGTTATGGTCTGCCACGCCGATTATACTAAAGAAAATATGGCGGACGGACTTTCAATTGGTTTCAAATATGGCGGCTGTACAGCCACTCTATGTATTCTATCTCGTTGGTGGAAAGCCTATTAAAAGTCATAATATAAAACAAATTGCATTCGAGTCGACTATTCTGCGTCATTGTTTAATTTATTAATTTATTAATATCATTTATCTATTTAAAAGAAAATACGAAAATAGAAACTAAATATAAATACGAAAACAATGTTTCGAAAACGAAAGCGAATGTTTCATAGAATAGCTAAGCGATTTACTTCCCGTTAACGTCTATTGGCTGGCGTTAGAAATGACGTCATCCTGTCGTTCAACTTAAGTGGCGGCAGCTATAGAGCTTTCCTTAGCCATTAGGAGAAAAATTGCTAAACGCATTAGTTTAAATAACATAATATAGATCTTTTGGTTCATAGTAATTGCAATGTTAAATTGCTGTCCAATAACCCAAAATTTTTCGTCATAGTTATTAGCGAAGGAAAGATAGAGTATTAGAATTAAAATGGCTTTTATGAGCATGTCTTTTAAGTGACGTAAGTCAGAACTCATCGCCAAGTTAATTATACTATATATGATTCTCACCCGTTCTTCATCTTTGTTTTCTCTCTCTTGCTGCCGCTGCTGTATAGCTTGTTTTTCTCTCTTCTGGAGTTCCAGTTCTTCCAAGTAACTCCTACCGTTGTTGCCTTTCTTCGTCGGTGACTGAATGGTTTTCTGTGCAAAGAAATTTAAAAGAAAATGCAGTAATTAGAGAAAAAAGACTGCTTTCAAACTTATATATATTTTACGAAATTTTTTATACACTTTTATGCTATTGTTTTTTAAATCCATGGAAATTCTCTGATTTTCTCACCCCATCTGTGCCCTAATTTAAAGATTAATTGAATTTTCTGTTTGTTTTTTTTTCACTATCAGTATTCTTCATACAAAACGCTTTTTTGTGCTGAAAAAAGTGCTAAGTTTTCAGCAATTTCTATTAGATTTATAATAAAATCATTAGTCACTTTATTGGAATATGAACTGGACTTTACTGTTAATAAAATTGTACTGTAATTAAAGCAAGAACATAGGACAGAATTTTTTTGTAAAATGAGAACGCCTGCATCTACATATTCTTTTTATAAATCATAAAAGTTACTCGGATACTTTATATTATAAGAAATTTACACGAAAATTTGAAAAGCTGATAATGTTGCAACCAGTCAACCTATTGTGTGGAAAAGACATTGCAGAGAGTAAAATTGTATATTCCTGTTGTATAAAACGCATTTTTATAACAAATCTCAGCTGGTTCAAGCCTTTCTAAAGCTCTCTTGTCTAGCTGCTAATTCAGGATTTACCTCACAGATCAACGAAACAGATGCTTAATTGCAAAATGTCTGGTGGATCCACCATTTTTAGGAATATTTAAAATTCTTCCTTCACTGAGAATTGTGCATGCTGAAATACCAGTTTCTCAAAGTACAGGATGTCCACATGAAAGTCCCTGATTTTAAATGTTAATTGTAAGGAAGCTATTAGTCCTAGAGAATTGTTCAGCTCTTGTGACGCTCTACGAATTACTTTATTGGGCTTCCAGTGAAGGCCTTCCTGATTTCGTTCACAGTTTCCTCTGATGTGCGTTTCTTGCCTCAGCCAGGTGTTCGGCTAAAAGGTTACCAAACCATGCCTTAATTGCCCGTTCGTACTTTCGTCAGAAATTCCTTTGGACGGTAATCGGCATTTCGTTTCAGCATACCACACTTATACACTGAGCTCTCTCTCTCTTGCGCTGCTATCATATTTACTAATTAGTTAAATAATCACCTGCAACAAGAGAATACAAAATTTTGGAGTTGCTCTTCATGACAGCCCAAACCGCAAATTTCTAGGACTAACAGCTTCCTTACAATTAACACTTTTTTTTAGCAGTAAATAGATAAGAGTCACTAAATAGGCCGAGAGCGCTGAGCTCAGCGGGTCGCGGGTTCGAATCCCGCAGAAGACGTGGATGTTCATGTTTGCCCTTTACTGACAGCCGGGGCTACTGAGCTAAGCCGCAATAGGCCATCCCCTAATATGTTGAATTCTTGACCGATTAAGAACATAAGTTCAGGCCATGTGTTATCTATGCCTGTAGCGCTAATAAAAGAAAAAATAGATAGATAACCCAAACAAGTCATTGGATTGGAAGGAATGGTATAGCGACTGTTTCACATTAAAAATAAATTCGAAGAAATTCGTAAAATGATTTCTTCTAAAGAACGCATTAAAGAAGCTCTAGCTATAAAGTAAATTAAAATAAACCTAATTCTGCAATTGAAATAAATTGAAACCTAATCGAATCGTTTTCACATAACCTTACGATGGGATCTCAGAGTGGAGTGAATAAACTATAATCGATGAAAGAAAAACGATATACTAGCGCTCCAAATTTCTCCTTTTAAGAACCCAATTTTATTATTATTCGCATGACATCAAACTTGAAAGATTAAAATTTGGCACAGATAATATTGTTTCCTTTACTCGATAGAATAATTTCCCGTGAGAAGTGATGTCAGTTGATGGTAAGTGATGGTTGAGAAGTTGACCAGTACTTTCGTCCCGACGCGGACGGCCTACTTGCTTCGCTGCCATTAGCGGGACCAAGTCCATTACCTGAATATTAAAAAAAGAAGAAAAAAACAAAACAGAATTATAACAAACGCAATAAAAGATATATTAAATAATTTAATTAATAAAATCTTAAATAGTTTACATTATTTATGTTTTAATTAAACAGGTTTTATAATTTATAATTTTTGACATCCGATCCGCATTTCACTTGAGCAAGCTGAAAAATATAATTATTTAATCTTCATGAAACCGCTTTAACTAATTTAAAAAAAACACAAATGCAGAAAAATCTTATGGGTTTATGTTTCTGACGATTATGGAAAATAAAAAAAATACAATAAACAGCTAATAAAAAGAGAATGACAAGAATAAAAGAAGATTTATCTTTGTTTCACATTCAGATTTGCCTACGGTTACAAGAAATTGTCTTTATTGTTTTCTGAAAAAACGCTAATTTTATTAGAATTGATTAGAAAACGTTTTAGCGTTTTTTGTTACCACTGACACGCAAATAGCAACGTCTCGTTCGCACTATGCTGAAATGTTTTTTTTTCCTATATGCGTGTATCTTGGGGTAGTTTGAAGTTATTAAAAAGACAAGGAAGTAATTGTTCTTTTCTCACAACGAAAATAACTCTTCCTCTCAGTCATATATTAAGTTCAAGTGTTTGAAATGAAACCATCGCTGAAATCGATAGCAAAGACGTGATATTAACTAATCTACCCTAAGCGATAACAAATAGGCATTGGTCTGGGATGGCATTTCATAAGAAAATAAAAGTAAACAAACCTAACCTAATCTAACCTAACCTAACCGTATTTATCCGAACATAAGCCGAGTTTTTTTTCTTCCGAAATTTGAGTAGAAGAAACTGATCTCGGTTTAAATTCTCGTGCGGTGGAATTTTTTTTTTTGATCGGCGTAATTTTGTTTTCTGTCGCGAAGGGCCCCTATTTTAGTTCGCAAATCACTCTCGTATTGCGGAAAAGCATTATTTTTTGCACTTTCTTTTTAGATGCTATAAAAGAAAAAGCATTTTACGGTAGTTTAGGAGGTGAAATAAAGATGTTGATGGCAAAATGCAGGCAAAAAAGAATCTCTGTAGATCGGAGGGTGTATAAGTGTCGACGCATTAGCCTATGCCCGTTGACGAAGTAGTGTGTGCTAGCATGAAATATGTCTGTCTAGTCAATCAGATGTAAAAGATAAGCCATTAAGGAATGACATAACCAAGTACCGAAAGGTTAAACTAAACCATTCGCGGAACCATATTTTAAACTGCCCTATGTCAATCTTGTAAGTTTCTAATGGACCATAATGATCCATTAACCACGTACCTTTGAACCAATTTGGATTATCATTAATTTTACGTTATATTCATTCATGACACGTCATTCCAAGTCGTTTGATATATTACATGCCATATTTTAGCATCGAAAGTTCCAATGAACCATAATGGTTCCACTAAACCAGGTCCCTTGAAACCAATTTCGACTATCATGAATTTTACGTTATATTCATTCATGACACATCCTTCCAAGTTGTTTGATATATTACGTGCGATATTTTAGCATTGAAAGTTCCAATGAACTATAAAGGTTCCACTAAACCAGGTTCCTTGAAACCAATTTCGACTATCATTAATTTTACTTTTTATTCATTCATGACACAGCATTCCAAGTCGTTTGATAAATATATTACATGCCATATTTTAGCATTGAAATTCCAATGAACCATAATGGTTCCACTAAACCAGGTTCCTTGAAACCAATTTGGACTATCATTAATTTTACGTTATATTCATTCATGATACATCATCCCAATTTGTTTGATATATTACATGCCATATCTTATCATTGAAAACATTTGAGGGTGTCTTAAGGTACCGTTAGAGCACGTGCCATTGTTTCGATTACAACCATTTTCGAAATGGTTCATTTCCTGAACCATATATATATATCAATAGGACGAAATAGTAATTTATATTCGCTTCTATCTCGTCATTACGATTTGTTTGATATATTACTTAATATATCTCTCTATTGAAAATTGCTAGGTGGGGTCGTGAAGGTAGCATTTGTGCACGTGCTATTGAACCGATTTAGATAATATTTGTGATTGGTTCGTGCCATTTACCATATTCATCGACTGACGAAAATAATAATGAATAACCGCTTCTATCTCGTCATTACGATTTGTTTGATATATTATTTAATATGTCTTCCCATTGAAAATTGCTTGGTAGGAAAATTGAAGTACCATTTGTGCACGTGCCAATAAACCGATTTAGATAATATTTGTGACTGGTTCGTACCATGAACCATATTCATCGACTGACGAAAACAGATTTTGAAAATCTTTCATAGCCTCGGAGGAGTTAGAGTTACAGACAGACGGACAGACAGACAGACTGAGAGCATAAAGCACTTTTCGGTACTTAATAACGACTACAATTTATGGTATTCATTTTTGTAAATTAATTCTGTTTTGAAATGTTGGTTGGTTGGTTTGTTTGGTATTAACGTCCTTTTCAACTGCCATTATCATTTCAGGACGGCGTTATAGGGGCCGCAAATTTTGCCTCGCAAGGGTTCTTTAACGTGCAGCCGGCAAACGACTACACGGGACCAACGGCTTTAGTTCCCCTTCCGAAGGAAGTGCGTGATCTCAGGATTTCCCCCTGAAAAATCCTCGTCGTACTCGGGCATCAGAAGCGATCACGCAATCGCTGAGCCACCAAGGCCGATGTTTTGAAATGTATGGGGTTTGTATCACATGATTTCATTTATCCTAGAGACCGTGATATAACCATGTCTATTTATTGTAAAGAAAAATTTCATGTGGATTTAGATAATTACACTGAAAAAAGGTCGGTTTAAATTTGAGAATTTTGTTTTTCTTATAAAAATGTTCAAAAATGAGGGGGTCGATTTAAATTCGACTCGGCTTATATTCGGGTAAATACAGTATTTCTAATTTATTTAGACGGAGGACAAAGGATTGTTTATGTTGAAAACAATAAGGCGGGCGGTACTTCTGGAATCCTGACTTACGGAAAGGCGAGCCAATTTGTTTGCCTAAGTCGAAAAACCTAGGAATTGTGTAGCAGTAGGACGAGGTACTGATAAATAAACTCCTGGGTCGCTATTATAAGACATCTGCTCTGTCATGATGGACATCAAAATGGCTTTTGTAAGTACCCATGTCCGCATAGCTCAGTTAAGAGCAGCGAGACGGATGATCGTGATCACTGGTTCGATCCCACGTGGCGAATTTTGTTTTCGTTTTTCGTTACCAAAATGATATATGCAGTTAAATAAAAAAACAAACAAACATGCATCTATTATCTAATTAGAATTTTAGAAAAGAATTTCATTAAAATGTTCATTTAGAATTTTACTCTTTTCAAACGAAACCATAAATTAGAGAAATCTGAAAGCTAACTTGAAGGTTTTTATTCTGTAGCATTATTGAAAGGAATTATTAAAATTTAAAAAAATCTAATGTCATTAAGCAAACGATGAAAATTTCGAATATGTTCGGCCTTTCTTCAAGTTTATTTTTCCACTTGGTACTGTGCAGTGAAATAACCATCAGGCGGAGCTTTCGGAATAAAACCGGAACAAGGCCACTCTAATACATGTGACGACAAGACATCCTATCATACATTGCGGTTCGCCAATTTGCTACAAACTCTAACTCATTATCATATATTGAAAGTTTGCTATTTAATTACATAAATTCGCTTAAACTGACCGGATGCTCAGCTATAAATTGTACTAATAGTATAGAAAAGCTTTTCGATTGTTTCGATTTCTTTTTGAAATAAATAACTTATTAAATAAGCCACTGTTAAATTGTGTAAGCTGTTAAACTTTTCTAATACACTGGCGGAAAAAAGAAATCCCAACACCCCGAAGGACTTGTGCGAGATGAATGAAATTTGGACAGTATATTCAGCTATGGTATTTATTCAATAGATTCAAGTTTCAAGGTTACAACTTACAGGGGGCGCCACCCTGTACATGGTGAAAAGCACGGACTTTAGTACCCGCTGTAGTCGCCGCGCTGGTCTATGCAGGCCTGCACATGTGCATGCATACGGTCGTAGAGATGCCGATTGTCATTTTGTGGTATGGCATTCCATGCCTGTTGTGCCTGGATGGTCAGATCAGCGACAGTTGTTCTGGTTGTGGAAGAGCCCTGACACGGCGTCCGACCATGTCCCAGACGTTCTCGATGAGCGACAGATCTGGTGATCGTGCTGGCCATGGTAGGATGTGGACACCCTGAAGGGCACGTTGGGTTGCAGCGGCGGTGTGGGGTTGAGCGTTATCCTGTTGGAACAGCCCCCCTGGCATACCAGCCATGAATGGCAGCACAATGGGTTCAACAACCATCCGAATGTAAACATTTGCCGTCATGGTGATTGGGATAACCACCAGGGGGGGGGGGTCATGCTGTCGTATGAAATCCCTCCCCATACCATAACGCCAGGGGTGGGGCCAGTATGCCGACGACGGATACAGAGCGGTAACAGGACTTCCCCACTCCTCCTCCTGACCCTTGTGCGACCATCACTCTGACCCAGACAGAAACGACTTTCATCCGTGAAGACTACAGACCTCCATTCTGCCTTCCAAGTCGCTCTGGCTTGACACCACTGAAGACGTGCCGCACGGTGTTGAGGGGTAAGAGGCAAACATGCCACAGGGCGCCTGGAGTGGAGGTTCCTGGCCAGGAAACGGTTCCGAATTGTGCGTGGAGTGACGTTGGGTGCCACAGCAGCCCGAATGTCCGCTGCAGATGCTGTCTGATTTGCCACAGCCATCCTACAGATGCGCCGGTCAACCCTGTCTCCAGTGGCCGGGGGTCGTCCAGATCCTGGTCTCCTGGTAATCCTGCCTTCCCTGGACCATTGCTGCCAACAGTTGTACACAGTGGCAACGTCTCGACCCTTGCGTTCTGCAATAGCACGGAACCTCTCGAAGGCCCAGTATACGTCCTCATTCGAACTGGGTTAGCTGCCCATATTCACGTCGCAGTCGCCTTCGAGGCATGTTTTACGTACTCTATCACACACGTCCACAAGTGTCTGAAGTGACACAGACGCGCGTCTGATCTCCTTTATATCTGTCATTGGAATGTCTCATTTGCATGTACAGGGTGGCGCTGGTGGCGCCTCCTATAAGTTGTAACCTTGAAACTTAAATCAATTGAATAAATACCATAGCTGAATATACTGTCCAAATTTCATTCATCTAGCACAAGTCCTTCGTGGTGTGGGGATTTTTTTTCCGCCAGTGTAGAAAGAGAAAACCATGCAGCTCTGACATACATTTTATTTTATTGAAAGCTTATTGCCATTTAACTCATCCTTCCACGAATTTTATGAAAAACAGAGGAATATCAGAAAATATTAATAGGTTTTTTATAGTTTGAGAAACCATATAGTTTCAGTTTTCAACAACTTTTACAAATTGTCACAATATATTTAATTTAATTACCAAAATTTTTTTAAAATTTAGAACTCATTTACCGTATATGCAAAATTCATAACAGAAAAAATAAATGTCAAAAAACAATTTGGTAATAAAAGTGCATGCTTCAGCACTACGTAATTTTTTAAATAAATATTTGAATTTATGAATTTTTCTTGTTTCCTTTTTTGATTATAAAAATGTATAATTTTAAAATTTGAAAACGCTTATATTTTTCGCTATTTAAAAGTATCATTTAGAAATGTAAAAAAAATTTATAAAGAAAAATTATTAAAACTTTTTTAAAATACTGATAATTTAAATGTCGATATTCGAATATATATATTAAATTATCTTAATTCAATTTTAAAATTTAATTTTATAATCATAATTTTAAAAAAATGTGCTATTATTAATCAGTTGCTAAATTCGCAGAACTATCTTTTTTGAAGCAACCGAAACTAATCGGAATTCAATCTTAACTGCGACATGTTTCTTAAAATTTCCAAGAGAGAAAAATCCAGACAATCGTGTTTAATAAAATGACATTCCCATTTATGATTTAGGGATTTATTTAACAAGAAGATCTTAAATATCAAGTTTTCAAGTTCTTACATGCTTGTATAGAGGTACAGTCTATTCCAAAAAGCGTTTTCACTTAAATGAATGATGTTAGAATGTCAAGCAAATGAAAATGCGTATGATTTTAGACGCACATGATTATACAGAAGTACATGTTTTAATTCGTCATTTCTATCGGTCACTGTGAAGAGATCAACGATAATACAGAATAAGTTTTACTAAAGGCTATTAACCATTCCAGAACCCCACAAATGCCAATCCAAGTCAACATTATGAATTTAAATTTAACCTCAAATTAGATATTTAGTACCTTGTGGAAGAAAATCAAATCTCAATTTAATTGGTGGAGTCTTTCTTACATTATGCTCGAATATCCGAGGGGCGTTCAAATTTGACCTGGACTTTATTTTTTATAAAATCAGGAAACTACGAACCCCCCCCCCCCACACGCACACACCAGTTATTTCTCAAAGAACTCTCTTTGCTTCTCTTCACATTACTTCCAGCATTCTGGGAGCATCTGGATACCGGTTCTGTAGAAATCTTCAGGCTGATTTCGAAACCACGTCAGGAACCTTTTTCACTTCCTCAATGGAGCCGAACCTCTGCCCTCCCAAGAACACTTTCAATGGTCCAAAAAGGTGATAGTCTCATGGGGAGAGATCCGGGCTGTATGGAGGATATGGTAAGATGTCCCATTTGATTTCCGTCAGTGCGTTCATGGTCAGTTTGGCTGTGTGTGGTCTGGCATTGTCTTGCAGAAAACAAACACCACTGGTAAGGAGTCCTGGTTGCTTTTTCCTTAGTGCCGGCTTCAGCGACGTCCTCAAAATGTAACAGTAGTAGGGTGCATTTATGGTTCGACGTTCTTCCAGAAAATCGACATGAATGATACCCTTAATGTTCCAGAATACAGTCGCCATCACTTTCGTTGCCCACGGTGTCATCTTGAATTTCTTGGATCGTAGTAATTCAGTGTGTTTGCTTTCAGGAGTATGGTGAAGCTGTCACCTTCTCTATCACATCACTGCAGCATTATGGAACAACGGATGGTTTTGTGATCCTCGGAGAGTTGCTTAGGGACCTATTGGCATAGATCTTGTTTCTTGTTGAATTTCAGCTTATCGTGGATGATGATCTCCACACTGCCAGTGCTGATGTTCAGTACTGAAGCCAATTCTCGGACATGAATCCGCCTGTTGTTCCTTATCAGCTCATTTGTTCGTGCGATGAGGTTCATTGCCGGTGGATTCTCGCCCTCCTTCAAACTTTTGGCACCAAGCAAAGACGGATGATCAAGACAAACATGACTCGGTGACCTGTCTTTGAAGTCTCTGATGAATTTCAGATGCTTTCACATCTTCGTTGTGGAGAAATTGATGATTATTCGTTGTTCCACTTTGGTCGACACATCGCTGTCCGACATTTTGTTTAAACAAACAATCGGTTGTCATGGCAACCGGATGAGTGGTGCTGCATTTGGATGACAGGCGGTAGTTGCCATCCCAACAATGAAAGCTTAGATTTTTACAACAATGAAATTTACAAAAAATAAAATCCAGGTCAAATTTGAACGCCCCTCGTATATTACATTATCTTTCTTAAACGTAAATTAAAATCACTGCAAAAAGCCCAAAAAGCAAGAAATAGGGCCTGCCATGTTGCATAATATTTTTCAAGTGCTTGATCACGGAATTGATTAATTTGAGAGCGTTTTCAGCGCCTTATTTTGTAGCGCGAATAAAAACATTCTATGTAATAATCCATTAATCACATATTAAAGGATCTTCATGCATAACTCCTACAATAGTTTAATCGGTTTCTTTACCACTCAACATGGCATTTACTGTTGTTTTAAAAATAAATTGATCCCTGACCATTTATTTATTTATTTATTTATGAATTGGGATCCAATACGTCCATCCAGGAATTGTATGGCCTGAGGTCGACGAGTTGCGTCCCTGGATGGACCTGGATTTACGACTGCTGTATTATGAATTGATTAATTATTGTGTTGTGCTCTATTTGTTAATTGAATGCTGGAACTTACTGCTATTCATGTCATTGCCTGTATATGAAGGAAAAACCTTTTAACACAGCAGTGCATTCGAGATATGAACAGGATAATCTTTTGTAGTAAGAGGAATATCATATTTGTCCTTCTTTATTTTTGAAGAGTTAAAATTATATTCCTAAGCATGGTAAGTTAAGTCTTATACTCAAATAATAAGAACTACGGATAAATATTTCCACAGTATTTAAGCGATGCCGAATGACTAAGTTCTCTTAAATCTCAGCATGAATAAAACATGAGCAAACTTTTCCAAAGTTGAAGAACAAGAGAAACGCACTACAAAGGGCATGCAGGAGGAAGTATTTAAAGCTTTTCTAAATTCCTTGGATAAGGCAAATGACGAAGCAAAACCCTCTTTAATTTAAAGGGGCGCCATCGTTGGTTTGCGGCCATCGTTTGCGGGCTCCGTCTCGTCTGGCCGTGGCATGATAAGCTAGGGCTCTTCAGTATCCGTAGCTTTCACCGACTTTAGATTCCTAGAGAGCAAAGGTCCACTCACATAAATGAAGAACCGCATTCTTAATGAGTAATAAATTCCTATTTCTCTACCCTTTGAGTCTACAAAATATTCCGGACAACTTTGAGTCTACAAAATATTTTATTAAATTTGCTTACCGCATCTGCTGAATCTTTCCCATTTTTCTGCTTTTCAAGTTTCTTTCGTTCTATTTCCTTTTCTACAATTAATAAAAATATTTTTAAAAGTAAAAATTAAAAAGTAAAATATTATAAAAATTTAGATTTTTTTTAATATTCATTTAAATTTTTATATATTTTTTTTGATTTTAGATTCATATTGGAAGCGAGGATTATATTTTTTGTCATTTAGTTTATGGTGATTTAACCTTTCATTTTCGTAGCCTGATTCAAATATAATAAATGTAAATTGAAACATTTTCCTCTTAACGGAGAAAAATTACATCTGTTGGATTCAATTCAACCAATGAAGTTATATGTTGAAATTGTGCCAACCTATTTTTAGCTTGATTTTACAAAATTGAATCTAGACGTGTTAAGGGAACAGATTTATCAAGATGTTTCTTGGCTTATTTCATTTTGCTCCATTCAGTATTAATTAATAGGTTTATTGGCATTTCTTCATGCCCCTCTGTTTAATTCAATTTATGCTATTGTGATCATTTGTGAGACTGAGATAAGAAAACAAACAAACGACATGCGGTCAAAAGTTTAAACGTCATAAATTTAGGATAAAACAAAATTATTAAGATACTTACTCAGATACTCGAGATATTCTCGTTTTTCTTCGGGACTCTTGCAATATTTGTACGATTTCGATGAATACTAGAAAACAAAACCGCATTCAAGTTTATTTCATACTACTCTCACTCAATTTCACCCCTTTCTAATTTTAAGCAAATTATTAAGCAAAAAATTGATTTAGTAAAAAAAAACAAACTGATTAAGTGCTAAAGATTACATTAAACATTTCATTTCTTAAATTTACATAAAAAAGTAGTTTAACTTAAGAACTGTAGAGTATAAAAGGGAGTAAAATATTTGAGAAGAGCCAAAATTCATCTTAGAAAATGATTAATAGGCCATAAAAGTTCATTACTGTCAAGGGAGGATACGCGTTAAAGATCATCAAATTTGAATTTACGACATAACAAGCGCCATCTGGAACCGAAATCATTTGAACCGTTCAAAAGCCAGCTTACTCCGCTTTGTCTTCATTTAATCAATCAATAACTCATTTAAAAACTGCTAGAAAAGCCCATTAAGAACTCATTGTAAGCTTACAAAGTTATTGTGCAAAGATGGTTTTTAAAGCTCACCTGGCCATTTATGTGATTGGAGTCTTGCTCCCATGGTGAAAAGGTCCAACCGTTCTTTGCAACTTAAAAGACCAAACGTGTTTTAAGTCATTTATAATTTAAAATGAGAGATAGGGTTTTTTTTTTCACATAACGAATGAAGAAGCAATTTCATTTCTAAATTACCCATTACCTGGTGGTGGAAGCAAACGCTTGGAATTCTTCGT
This sequence comes from Rhysida immarginata, assembly GCA_023313115.1. Lineage (NCBI taxonomy): Eukaryota > Metazoa > Arthropoda > Chilopoda > Scolopendromorpha > Scolopendridae > Rhysida > Rhysida immarginata. The sequence continues at coordinate 3,287,910 of JAHWFO010043354.1, forward strand.
GGGAGAACCAATGATGGGTTGAAGAAAACTATTTTTGTTCTAAAGTGAAAATCAAAAAATCAATGCTTAATGTTTTCTAAGTAAAAAGTATTCGTAATATTTATTTTTAATTGTGTGCCGCTTTTAGTGAATGGTTTCTGTATTGAAAATTAGATGACATAAGTTTTTACATTAAAAAGAGTAAGAGTACATTGTATAATTTTGAGAGGGGGATTCTTGTTTTCCGTAGCTGTTAAGCAATATTATTAAATAAATTCCATCTTGTCAACAATGACTCACTTTATAAATTATGCATAGTAGCCTTTACCCTTAGCTAATTTGTGGATTGGGAAATATTCCATTAAAAATATTGCTTTGGAGCGCTTACATAGGACAGCTCAATAAGAGAGCGTATCCTTCTTTGGGTTTCGATTTTCATTTTGGTAACTTTAAATTTTAGTTCTTACCGATGAAATGCGTTTTTGAGGGCGATAAGGCATCGTGGAGAAGAACAAAGAGTCTGAAAATAAAAGGGGGAAAAGAAGGAAAGAAAAGGTAAGTAAGATAAGAGGTGAGGTTGATTAGAATGTCCTAAAAGAAATTTTAAACCTAAATGGATAAAATATTTAAAAAACGCAAAAGGCATTTTACATAATTTCTTAAAGTAAAATTGAGGCGGACCTAGCAGCCGAGAAAGCTGGAGCATAGATCTTTCAGTTCTCGAGTCAGTTGAGTTCTTGTTTTGAATCTCTCTACAGGATCGTTATTTGTGTTCGTATCGATGTGTCATGAGAAAGGACGAAAAAATATATACGTAGGCGCACTAATATTTAATAATAATAACAACAATAACAACAACCCTCGTGTGACCCTACGTCCGCATCGTGCAAGGGGATGCAACATTTCAGGGTGATGGCCCTGGTTAGCAGGTCTGATCTACTCTACCTTACATCAGTGTTGAGGGTCCAAGTGACCCAGCAGAGCTGATAAGGTTATTACTTTGATCAAGGGTCAATGATAGAGATGGCTGACATGACTATCCATGGGTGTTCACTATGATTAGTGCTAATACGTTAATGGATACCGACTCGGACGTCACCCGGATTACCGAGGTCCGCGCTCGTAGGTTAGGCAGAGGCTCACGTTCGAAAAATATGCCACAATCTCCCATGGCCACTGGTGGCGAAAGCAGCACCGCCTCTGTTCGGCTACTGCAATGTCACAATCTGTCCCTAGTGTTTCAAGAGCTCCTTTGCTCTCGACCACTAAGGTAGTCAATCCATGCCAATGCATGAAATGGACCAATGACATAAATCATTTTATCATGCGAGCCTATTACACAGTCACTTAATTGGAAACTGACACTACAGCTTACAGGCAACGCTTATATAGAACTTTCAAAGAGACATATCCTAACATCACAGTCACTGAACAACTCACTGCAGATCAGCGTCGCACAATTGTGAACAATTTAATGCCCTTACCCACGCTACAGAAAATAAAGCAAGAAGTTGCACAACAGCTACAAGAACACTAGAAAAACACAAATTCAATCACTCCACACTGAACTTCATCATGATATTCATCCATAACACAACATGGATACTAAATTTATTGAAATATTAAATGACACCCTACAAAGATACCTTGCAGTTCACACAGGAACGGATCCCACACAATGACCAGGTATACCTAAAATAAACATAAACAGCAAAACAAGGGAAATTTTATTTTACATGAACACGTATATCTTACCACAGTACAATAAGAAAATCTATATTTAGAATACATACACTTTCTTATTTACTCCGGGGCTCTCACTGTTATATCCACACTGGGAAAGACACCAATCCATAAACACACAAAAATTATACACCCAACAGAAACCTAAATGACAAAAGCGGATTGAGTCTGAAATTGACGAAATTCGCAAGCACTTTGGTAGACTTAAAAATACACTAAGAACAACACTTCATCAGAGCAGAACAAACGCCTCAGACAGGTATTTAAGAAAATTAAAACACGCAGCAGACATGAGCAGCACAATCAACACATTACAGAATATATGGACACATTAAAACAAATGTTAGCTGCAAACACACATCGCCTGAAGAGATACAAAACATGCACTCAGCGTAAACAACAGACTACGTTATTCTCTAACAATGAGCAGACATTCTATAAGCAGTTAAACAAAGACATGCATATATACAAAACACTGATCTGCCAACACAAACAGCACTCCACCATTATCGATCGTCTCTTTGGTCTGTCTCAGTTGAACATAATAGGGAAGCTAGCAATCCACACTACTAAACATGCCTTATGCTGACATAACACCAGAAGAACTCTCACAAGTCACAATTGGAAGGTCCCAGGTGTATACAGGATTCTAAACTTCTGATGCTTGCAAAACAGATTTCCAACACTTTGCAAAAACCACTAACATTGCCACACTTCCTCACACAAGATTAACTCACATGATACCAAGTCACATAACACTACAGACCCAACACAACACAGATCTATCACATACTTGCCTACACTTTACAAAATAAAAAAAACTCTTGTCTTGGAAACAAAATCTATACAATCAACATATCTCACTGAGCAACAAAAGGGATAGCGTAGAAATCACATGGACTGTAAGGAGCAACTCTTGATAGAGCAACTCTATGAGTATGATCTTACAGCAAACTCACAATAAATATCGATACCTCCTTGCTGCCTATATTGATTACAAAAAGGCCTTTGATAATGTCCCAGAATCATGGCTTTTACACACACTATGATTACATAAAATAAACCCCACAGTTATCATATTTTTAGAAGGTACAATGCTGCATTGGAGAACTACACTACACCTTACACTCAATAGTGAAACCATCACGACTGACAAAATACAGATAAATCGGGGCATTTTCCAGGGTGACTCACTGAGCCCAGTCTGGTTTTGTCTTGCATTAAATGCATTTTCAAACAGATTGAACAGCACAACTTACGTCTACTCGATCCGCTTTTGCCATTTAGGTTTCTGTTGGGTGTATAATTGTTGTGTGTGTTTATGGATTGGTGTCTTTCCCAGTGTGGATATAACTGTAAGAGCCGCAGTGTAAATAAGAAGATATATATATTCTAAAGATAGATTTTTTTCGATGTGCTGTGGTAAGATATACGTGTTCATGTAAAAAAAAAATTTCCCCATTTTAGCTGTTTAAATTTATTTTAGGTATAGCTGGTCTTTGTGTGGAATCTGTTTTTGTGTAAACTCCAAGGTATCTTTGTAGGGTGTCATTTAATGATTAGTAAAAGCTGCCACTGCAAACTTTCACACGTACTCTAACATGGACGACATGAAAATCTATGCCCCCGCACAAACAACTGCACCAGTTACTTGGCATTATACACACTTTCAAAAGTCATAGACATGCAATTTGGATTGAACAAATGAAAAACCATTCACATTGAAAATAGAGTACTCAGGGAAGGGGACTTCACATTGGAAGAACCAGGTCACATTGCTGCAATAGAAAATGGTGAATTTTACAAATATATAGGATTTAAACATGTAAAGTTTCTGGAGCACAAACACATAAAGAACACACCCACTAAATAATAACTTCATAGGCTAGAAAGAATACTCAAAACACATTTAAATTCCAGAAATTTAATCAAGGCCTTCAATATTTATGCCACCCCAATACTCTCCTACTCCTTTGGAGTCATATATTGGACACACAGATCTTGAGGGACTTGAAAGGAAACAACGTAGACTGCTTACAAAGCACAGAAAGCATCATCCACATACAGCTATTAAAAGACTCATCCTGCCTCGTTCAGAGGGAGGCAGAGGTCTTATTGATATAATAGATCTACACCAGAAATGACTCAGTCATTCAGAGAAGTCTTTTGCTCTAAACAACACACATTACCATTACACAAATCAATTTGCATGGCTGATACAAAATATACACCTTTGAATCTGAACAGAGTGCAGAGCACCCATAATATTCCTACAACATGCACTAAACCTCAATCATGGCTCGGAAAGCAATTCCACGGTAGACATCCTTCTGACCTCAACCAGCCGCACGTCGACAAAAAAAAGCGTTGAACTTTTGGTTGAGTGAAGGGAGTCTCTTTGGGGAAACTGAAGGAACCATGATTGCCATACAAGACCAGGTTATTAACATTAAAAGCTACAGAAAACGTATTACCAAAGATTCAACTGATGGGGCTTGCAGGGAATGCCATATCGCAGAGGAAACCATCCAATACGTCATATCCAGTTGCAAAATACTCACGCAGACAGATTATTTACACAGACATAACCCGGTTGCGCCAACATCATACATAAGCTTAGAGACAATCGCATTCCTTACTATAAATATATTCCAGACACTGTCTTAGAGAACACCGCACAAAACCACATTATATTTTGACAGAGTGTCACGGAATTCGAATGACATCACGAATTCCGATGACGTCATCCACCATTACCGAACTCGTATTTTCCATCCGAACGAGAGCGGAAGGAGGATATCGAAACCGAGGATGTCACCAGAGGAAACACGCGGGAAGAGCCAATCAGCGTGAGCGGCGGGAGATTCGTGATGACGAACGGAAAGGCGACCATCAGGAGATTCGTTGTAATGGAGCCGACGGGGTAAGATCGAGAAAGGTCTCCCGGGAAAACTACGAGGCAGCTCAGCGCAGCCGAACGCTGCTGGTGAGAAGGACGAAGAAGGAAGATGGCGGAAAGAAGATTCCGACAATCTTAGCCTCCCAACCTTCTACGAGAAAAAGCGGAGCGACAGCGGCGTCGAGCAAGAGAGCCCCCGCCACTGCGAAGTTGCCAGCATGGCAAGATGTCCGCCGAAGCGAGAGCGAGCCATTTCACAGTAGTTCTGCGAGGACTCCATATTTACCGACATGGACATTGGAGCACAGAAGGCTTGTCCTGGTAAGCGCCCGTTTTCAATTAGGCGTCAATTGTGAGTTAGTAAAGCATTGTTTCCCGGAGATCAGCTGTAGCGAGCTACGAGTGTATTCAAAAGTGCAAGGGCTGTGGCCTTTTGGTTTAGAAGCCTATCTGGAACGATTCCTCGGCTTTACCCTAATTAATAATTATGTGCACGATAATTGGTGTTGGTTTGTGTGTGCACCCCGTGCTTATTAGCACCGATTTCGGCGAGTGTCATTTTGGTGGTTCCGGTTATGTGCGTATTAACGGCTAACGCCTTTTCTTTTATGCTTCAACTCCTGAGTGACATAGTTGCTATTTGTCGTCCACGTTTGTGTATCGATGCGTCGGATAAGTGAAGCCTGTTCGAAGGCTGTTTGTGAGTGCTACTCAAACGGCTCATCTTTGTGTTCAGCTGAGAGTGTTTTCTGGTTGAAGCTGTTCATATACAGGGTGGTCCATAAGTCTGTCCCCCCCCCCCTTTTATTTTTTGAACCGAAGCAGATATGTCAATTTCGATGAATCCAATGAATAGGAAGTTGTGGGTGGCCTATCCCATGGTGCACTTTTCATCATCCCAAATATGCAAATTAGGACACATTCAAAATTTATCTCAAAAACCGTAAGGGATAGAGAAAAAAACCCAATTGCAAACTTGTTCAGCATAAAAAAACAAACAAAACAAAACAAAAATCATCCAAATCGGACCAACCAATCACCAACAATCACGATTTCGGTTTGCCATTTCCGGAACAGTGTAGCTTGCCATCCTGGAATTGTTCTGTCTTCTGTGTGCTGAAACATGCCTTTTATTTGCTTTTCCGCATGAAAGTGAATGTGAGTATGGTAATTTATGTTAATTTTTTGATTTGCATGCTTTACATGGTGGAAATATCAACATTCAGTTTTCCTTGTGCAGTGTGACTGTTTGTAAGCTACAAACAGTTCACCACGTGATTGTGGGTGATTGGTTGGTCCGATTTGGATGATTTTTTTTTGCTTTGTTTGTTTTTTTATGCTGAACAAGTTTGCAATTGGTTTTTTTTTTCTCTATCCCTTACGGTTTTTGAGATAAATTTTGAATGTGTCCTAATTTGCATATTTGGGATGATGAAAAGTGCACCATGGAATAGGCCACCCACAACTTCCTATTCATTGGATTCATCAAAATTGACATATCTGCTTCGGTTCAAAAAATAACCGGGGGGGGGGGGGCAGACTTAAGGACCACCCTGCATATTTTTGTAGCAATTATTGGCTAGGTATTTGTGGCAGGTTTAATGAAACTTCCCAATTCTTAATTGTAACATGTTCAATTATTTTTTTGAAATGTTTTCCTAGTCGTTATTATACATTTAAGGACTTTATTTGTTCCCGAATTCAAGCAATGTCGGCCATACCGAACTTTGGAGGCTGTAATGGAAATTTAGAGACATTGAAACTGTTCTGTAGAAAGTATATCGAGTTGGACTTTGACTCCTTTCTATCGGGAAAAAAAGAAAGTGCTTGTATCTTGACGTTCAAAGTTAACAGATATCATTGTAATAAGCGTTGTGCTTGCTACTGAATTTATTACAGTAGTTTGTACTTTATGATAGATTACTTTGGCTAAGTCCCTTATCACCAGAATCATAGTATGTGATATGTAGTATGTGACATTTAGTATTGTCTTAAGTAACTATACCTTTAGGTTTATGTGAAATATTGTCTAATTGTCATTTTCACTTTTTATGATATTACCGACTAAGACACTTATGGTTTATTTCCATTTTGATTGTGGTAATACCCGAATTTAAGTTAAACCTATCAAGTTTAAGGCTCTTCTTATGTCGTTGAGGACAGAGCTACAGCTTACACAGCCCGAATCTCAATGGAACGAATGTAATCCGCGCCGTTCCAGAGGATATATGCCGTAGGCTCAATTAGTGTCGCATTGATTAAAGAATATCCACTGCAAATATGACATCGGTAGGTTTAATGGTTTTCATTTTATATATACGAAGGAATATCAGAAAGTAACGCAATTTTTAACGGAGAAAATTTAGTCGATATGTAAAAGTTAACATAGCCAAAAAGAAGTTTGAGTACATGCACAGTCATTGTATAACAAGAATTGTTTCTGCGCACGCACACTATGTGCTACCAGTCGTTTTACAAATGGCCGCCGCTATTACATCGTCTACAGTGGAAGAACAGTGAGCTATTATAAAATTTCTAATCGCAAAAAGTAAGAAACCCGCTGAAATTCATGGAAAAATGGGGTGCCGACTGTCTGGACTATTCCAATGTGTGCAAATGATATAAAATGCTTCAGGAAGGAAAAGTTAGCCTTGGTGATAAACAGCGTTCTGGACGGCCTGCGTCAGCGGCAATACTAGGCATTATCGAGGAAACAACACAATGCAACACAATCAGAGAAAATCGCATTTCCTTGAAATGCCGTGCAGTCTTCAACATCTGCAGCAGTACAAGCAGGAAGAAAATGCGTTTCTGAATGTCACTGTCATTGGAGATGAGTCCTGGGTCTTGCACTTCACACCTGAGCCTAAAACTGCAAGCACAGTGTGGAAAATTTACATTCCCCGGTTCGCAAAATATTCAGTTTCTCCTTCAGCTCTGAAGATTATGCTTACAGGATGCCTTACAGTTTTTTGGGATATGTAAGGCATCCTACTCGCAGAGTTCCTGCGTCGTGGGTCAACTGCCAACGCTGTTACCTATTGTGAAACGTTGACTAAACTGTGGTGCGCTATTCGGGATAAGCGACCAGAAAGAGGAAACGTAAGTGGCATTCGACTTCTTCATGACAACATAAGCCCGCATATCGCCAAGTCGTCAAAGCAAAAGCGGTCCGTTTCGGTTTGGGAGGTTCTGGACTATCCAGACTACAGTCCGGCGCCCTCGGTCTACCAGTCTCTTTGGTCCTATGAAGAGATTTCTAGGTGGTCAGAAGTTTGAGACTTCCGTGCGCAGTTGGCTATATTCGCAGCCGATGAAGTTCTATGAGAGGAGTATCCTGAAACTGGTGCTGCGTTGGGATAAATGCCTAAATCGTCAAGGTGCCTATGTGAAAAAGTAGATAAACACGTGTAGTTTCAGCTGCATTTAGTGTTTTACCTGCATGTTTTGTAATTTTCTTTAAAAAAAAACGGCAAACTTTCTGATATCTCCTCGTATATCTTTGGGTGAACTGACTTTTGGATCACCCTGTACAATCCACCAACGGAAGGTTGTAACCAACCGGATAGTGCTGTATTGCCAGATGGATGGGTAGTGGAGAACCAGTACCATGACCTACAGGTCCCTCCGATCTCAGTCATTTGGATTTTTATCAGTGGGGACACAATTGGTTTATGGAGCCGACATTCCTAATGCAGAGACGCTTCATCAACGTGTCATGGAAACCTGCGAAACCATTCGGCACAGCCTGGTAGTATTTAAACGGGTGCGACAGTCAATCATCCGAAAAATGCATGCGTGTGTAGAAACAAGAATATTTGTTATAAGTTTCTGAGTAACCTTTCATTGATAACTCAAAATTTAAGGATTTTCAGGCATATTAGAAGTTTCTCAATGGGGAGAGTGGGCATAGTAAATTGTTGGAAAAGACGAATCATCCTCGCGTTGGGGAAAACGCGTGCGTGCACTGAGTTCAGCTCGGCGTGATGCTCATGATAGACGATTATTGAAAGAGGAGATCGCTGCTTATAGTCTAAACTAAAAGGATTTATTTATTAGGAGGAGTTAATCATTTAGCACGATAACTTGAAAATAGATTAACAAATCTGGTTTTCACCAATCGAATCAAATAAGTGACAGAGCACGGACAAGTTCGAAGATGAGATAGCTGAAGTCGGTATAATAGCACGTGTTCTAATGGTACCAGTATGATACCCTCTTAGATTTTTCAATGCTAAGACATGTCAAGTAAGACAGCCAGCATTAGTTCTTGACAACCATAGGTACAACGAGTACTTGCTATTGATAGCAATTATATCTTTTTTCATTTAACTATGCATCCCGTCAAAACAAACCGTATTATCCCATTTTGAATTGTTGCGTAGCAGGCAGTGATGATTGGCTGCAGCGTGAATAGCACGTGCCTGCTTTTTGCCGTTAATTACGTGAAATCAACATCGCTGCCATCGATCTTCACTACTACGCATGCGCAATAACGTAAAAGGTCGCTTTCTTTAATAATGCATCAGGAAGTTCCGAAAACAATTTAATCGGCTCTGCATTTTATAAACCTTTTTGTATGCAGTTTTGTTTATCTTATTTCTTTGAATAAACACCGCGGCGTTTTTCATTTTAAATTTTTGGGGCGCGGCGTCTATTTGAGGACGGCAATAAAATGGAGGCGGCTATTATTCAAAGAAATACGGTATTTTAGAAACATCCTCAGAAGTCCATATCAATTTCCTAGCAATAATTGCCTATTAGCGCTTGATAACATTAAGCCTAATGACTATTTGTTATTGATAGCAATAACTGTTGATAACATTTCGTAGCAAGTCGTATTGATTTGTAAATTTTTGCGTTTATTAATATATTTCGCATGCTGTGCCCTTATGTATTGCCTATCTTTAGAGAATATTTTTAACGACAATCCAAGAAACAAATTACAATTTTAATATTGCGCCTGAGGGAGCACGGCGTGGGAATAATTGCACTCATTCGACGATAAAATTTGCGACCGACGACAACAAATTAGATCATGAACTACGGAAGGAGGAGAAAAGAAGGGGGATTCCTTCTATTGCGACGTTTAACAGAACTTCTTCGAAAATAAACAGTAACGCAAATTTTCAGAAAAACGTACTGTATTTCTAAATTAAATTATTAGAAATAAATAGACACGAGAAACAGTAAAAGAGCAAATATTTTTAAAACAGGTTCGTTTAAAAGCTTATTGCGATTAATAATGACAAAAGCTGAATAATATTCGAATATGAAATATTTATTAAGCTTACCATAATAAAACAAATTGATATATTTATATAATGTGTTATAATGTCGGTGTTGAAAGTATTGTAGCAATTTCGTTTCTTGGTCATACCGGGTGATTCAGTCAATTTCTGACCATTTCACTCGAATGACGTGCATTAGGGATAAACAATTGAAAGAATATGAGGCCATATCGAATTTCTAAATAGTTGGAGTTTGTATTGTTGTAACGGCGCTGCATGAAAATCGTATTGTTGAAAAATGGCGCCCGCTTTATCAACAGAGCAGAAATGCAAGGTTGTCGAATGGTATTTCGAGACAAAATCACTTGTAACCGTGCAAAGAAAGTTCCGGAAGGAGTATAAGTGTCGAGACGCACCAGGCAGGCAAGCAATCATGGATTTTGTCAAGCAATTTCGTGCCACTGGATGTGTTAAAGGCAAGAAAAAAGGCGGGAGCGAAGCTCGTGTTCGAACGGCCGAAGTTGTCGAAAATGTTCGCACAAGATTGGTCGATTCCCCTACCAAAAAATCTGCTCGCCGCCTATCCATTGAAGAAGGGCTGCCGTATACCACGACGTGGCGAATTTTGAGAAAGGATTTACACTTGTTCCCGTATAAGATCCATGTTTATCAGGAGTTAACAGACAGTGGAAGACAGAACCGACAACAATTTGCCATGGAGTTTGGAGCAGAAATGGAAGCCAATCAGGACATTGTGGGCAACCTGTGGGTGTCAGATGAGGCCTTCTTCTATCTGTCAGGTGACGTTAATAAACACAACATTCGTTTTTGTGGTTCCCAGCACCCTCATGAGATCCATAAGTCACCTCTTCATCCACGAAAGGTTATGTATGGCTTGGTGCGCGATTTCCAAAAGAGGCATCATTGGTCCGTTCTTTTTTGAGGGCACCGTAACGTCACAGGCTTACCTTAACATGTTGGAAACCTTCTTCATCCCCGAGCTGCGAAGGAGGCGTATACCGCTTCGATATCAATGGTTTCAACAGGATGGGGCTAGTCCTCACACAACTAATGAAGTGCTAGCACAAGGTTTCCAGATCTTTTTCAATCAGAAATTCAAACAGGTTTCCAGATCGATTCGGGGGTGGCTTTCTTTGACCCCCTACGAGTCCTGACCTAAACCCATGTGATTGTTATCTCTGGGGGTTCCTTAAAGCCAGTGTGTTCACGCAGCACCAATAACTCTAGACCAGCTGCGACAAAGCATCGTCGACTGCTGCACCCTTGTGGATGCAGAAATCCTGGATAGAGTTATGAACAACTTCACCATTCGGCTGCGAGCAGTTCAAAACGTTCGTGGTGGCCACATTGAGCATATCATCAAGACTTTTCCACGGGAATAAAAACTCCCAACTGCCTAAAATATCATACTGAAATGCTAAGTTTGTAAACATTAATGGGTCAACAAATCATAGTATTGAAATGGTCAGAAATTGACTGAATCACCCTGTATTTTAAAAGATTCGTGAACTATTATTATTGAACTAAAATTAGTTACATTATACAGGGTGGTCCATAAGTCTGTCCCCCCCTTTTATTTTTTGAACCGATGATTTTTTCTTGTTTTGTTTGTTTTTTTATGCTGAACAAGTTTGCAATTGGTTTTTTTCTCTATCCCTTACGATTTTTGAGATAAATTTTGAATGTGTCCTAATTTGCATATTTGGGATGTGTCCTAATTTGCCACCCACAACTTCCTATTCATTGGATTCATCAAAATTGACATATCTGCTTCGGTTCAAAAAATAAAAGGGGGGGACAGACTTATGGACCACCCTGTATAATCTATTTGTGCCTGCTTTACATTTATTTATACTTCTAGTGAATAAATTCAACATTAAACTAATTTTGAGGAAATTTATTATTATAATAGTCTCTTTATTAATCGGTTCATGCCATGAAGATGAGTACTGATAATTTCTGTTTTAATGTTTACGAAAGAAACTGACCGTCAAAGACTAGTAATATACAGAGGATCAAGAAAAAATTATAACAAAGAGACTCAATCGACATTAATATTATTAGCAATTTTAAACCAATTCCTTTTATAAGATTGGATTCGGTCAAAACATTTCGTCAAAATTAAAACCAATATTCTTTGAAAGAAAAAATAAATGAAATTGTTTTATGCTATATAATCTTTGTTAAAAGAGAGCAATAGAATTTAATTATGGTCAACAAGTGGCCTTGCCTGTTGCAACAAGGTCAAAAAGAATCGAAAGCAACGCGAAATATTTCATTCGTGCTTATATTAAAGCTGTTTTGTACATATTAGGATATCAGAAAGTTGAATTTAATATGATACAGAAGTTATTGCCCATTGGGCAAAATTAATGCGCAAGTAACTTCAGGTTTATGTAATTAATTTTAATCAATTATGCATTGATTGTTTTAAATGAAGAGGTTTTTAAGTATGTCTAGACAAGAAAGTTTTCAATGCACATATCTTATTAGACTGATATATTATTTTGTGCTTATTAGTTTCTTTTTAAACCATCGAATGACTTTTTTTCTGTGTATACTTAGGCAAAAATGTTTATTACGGTGTTAAGGAAAAATTTATCTCCTTTGGGAAGGATATTTCTAATTGTTGCAATTGAAGTAAGAATAAATGCCTGTCGTCTCTTCTTCAAGATTCTGCATGCATTTAACATCAAGGTTTTAGGTTTCATTATGAGAGAACGAAGAGTACAACCTCACAATGAAAGCATTCCTCTTTTATGAACCTGGAGCTATTTAAATCATTCCATTATTCACGCGCTGACACACGTGTTTCTGACAGCAGCGTCTTTGCAAAGCACCGCCTAGAAATAAAGCGGATCGCTTCACTGCAATACAATTCTCTCGCTTTATCATAGTACAGAATGAAGTGCAAAGCCGTTCAGTTTTTTTTTTTTTAAGCAATGTAAATGTTTATAGCGGTAAATGTACCACCATTACAGCCACGCGAACCCAATTTTAGGCACCAATGAATTTCATACCTTATGACATGTCGATCTTTTTTATTGCAAACCTTGGCCCCTGAAAGGACTAAATTACTCTAAGTTGAGCAATTGGAAAAATTTTCCCCTTTATCCCCTGCCCATAGTCACTTCATTGCGTGCATCAATTTCACAATGGCCACTGATCTCTGCCACGCTCAACGTTCATTATACCCAAAGTCAATCAAAGCAACTCAAATATATGAGATGAGGTCATTTCCTTTTCATGAAGTCACGCACGCACGCTTCTCTTTTCACCAATTCCTCAAGTTTAATCCAAAGATCAATTCCTTGCGAATACAAAAGTAGAAACTCTATTTAGTACATGCAATCATGAAGTTATTGTGGAAAAAGATGCTAAAAAGAGTGTCCCGAGAGTTTTAAAATTCTAAAATATTAAAAACAACACATATCTAATGCTGTAATGGATTTTGAATATGTAATAACTTTTTAAAATATGCTGGAAATAATAGAGAAAACATTAACATTTGATTAATTGGAGAAACAAAAGTTTCGTTGTTAGCTAAATCTTACTTCCTACATAAAACAAACATTAAAATGCAAATAAATTAAGTAAACTCTTCGCAGGTACATATAAAATACATGAACAAGTTAATAAGGATTTATCTAATTATTTGAGCAACATGCAATTTTGAAAATCGCAAAATTTTATAAACAAAAATGTGACTATAATAAACTTTGAATAACAATTGTATACATAAAAATTATATACAATAAAGCGTCGCTTCTTCTGAGCATGTAGAATATTTAATTAAAACATTGACTAAGTTGTGAATTTCTTTCTCCAGCTTTTCAATTTCAAGAAAATGTCATTTCTCTTTTGTAATATTTTTAAAATTAAATGAATAAAATAAGTGCTTATAATTTTAAGTATTTCAATGAAACTTATAAATTGCGCAATATGAATTTTAACCTTATGCGCTTAACTGCAAAGACTACAAAGTATAATTTCTGTAAAAGATAATGGACGTTTGTAAAAAATGTTAAAAACAAATAAAATAAATTTCTAAAGGCTAAGACTGGCAACGAAATAAGAAAAGCAATTCTTTTTTACCCGTCATCTCGGTTAGAGCTGACAATAAACTTGCGGGATGAAAAAACGAAAGTTGGCTGGTCGATGAGATGGGAGGAGAAAATCAGAAGTTCCGTGAACATCCGATCGGCGTGGCTCAGAGATCGTCTGTCGTTGGGAGCGCCGCTTATTTTGCATCCCTTAAAAAACACAGACTCCCACTGCTCTACCCCTTTGCCTTACCAAAATGCCCTGATCCCTTCTCCAATGGGGTTCCCCTCGTTTTAGTTGACTGGCGCTAAATGCGTGTTTGGGTGTGCAATAGATACCCAGAATGAACTACGAGATCCTAGATGAATGAGATCATCGAATGTTGAGTGGCGTACAAAATCGAGTGTGATGGGAAGTTTCATCTGAGATGACCCTGCGCGTGCTCTATAATAATCACTCACTCTCTCTTTCGCTCCCTCTCTCTGGAGCTCCGCCTGTGAAACGACTGGAGAACGGGGCTGCATTGCAGTACTCCCTTCAAACAAGAATTTATTAATTCACATTAACGCACTAAGGAAAAGAGGGAACGTGTAAAAAGGAACTATACGTCTATCGCGACAAGTTAATCGATAAACTTTTTTTTTCTTTAAGTATTGTCAGCTTAGGTATCTCTTTGAAGAGGCACGTTTACATTTTTAAAGTTTTCTATTGAAAATTTCTCTCGACCCTGTAACGATTTTTACTTCGCTTGTCCATGTTCTGTAGTGGGCAAAAGAGAGAGACGCTTACCCTAGGTTATTTTAAATTTCCATTTACTGGCAAATTTAGATTCTGGGTGTAATTCAATCGAATTGAAATTTGAGAATAGGCGGATTTGCTAAGTTTCTATTCGTTTTAATTTATCATTCTACTTACGTTTTGTGAATACGCTACATTTTGAAATATCAATTCCTCTGAAGTTAACATAAACAAAATGTATTTGTAAGCTTTACATAGAAGAGCTAGTGATCAAGCTATTCATCTATTCTCTTTACAACTGATTCGATGCAGTAATCATCATCATCGATGATGCTTTGAAGCAGTAATTTTGAAGCCTCAAATGAACTGAAGAACTTAAGAGAAAATGAATTTTTTAATAAAATTCAAAGCAATTCTGCGTATTTTATCTTAGAAAAAATTAAATGATGGTCTTTTTAAAACAACGGCAGATGGGTAAAAAAAAGGAAGGGAAGCGATTTACAGGCGCACTTTAAAAGACACATATTCCGTCATCCGCAATTCTTCATTAAATTTCTGGAATTATTTGATATTTTCTCCTTTAAATTTTATTTTTAATGTCTTACGAACATCCTTTCTTGTTTCTCTTTCTTTTCTAAGTAATTTTATAAATTTATAAATTCATTTATTATATAATTTGTCTGCAACTATAACTTAATTTTGCGGCTTTTTAATATTTTTTTTTACAAATGGGAAATATTGAAGAAGTACTCTGATTGTACATATATAAAACTTTTGATGTATATAAGACTGACATTATTTTTGATGATACAATTTTTTTTGCATCTATCAGAAAATTTTATTACTGCTTTTGATGTTCTGCTTTTGCCTTTATTGCATGAGCTTCACTTTGGCCTTGGCCTGTTGGGCTCATTAGAATTTCATTAAAATATTCGAGTAGAAAAACATTTCATCTTTGTCGTGCTCAGTAAATTTTTAATCAAGCGCTAAATATATTTTTAATGAAAATAGGTTGTTTTTTTTTATAACTTTTCTTTAAAATCAGTTTAAATTTTTTATAATACACCTTTTCAAGACATATGATTTTCTTTCATGAATTTATGCAGACATTGTTGCAGTCTAATTTTAAAATAATAGTTTTTAAAATGGCAATTTTTTGAAAATAATTTATAAAATCTACGATATTTACTATTGAAATACAGCAATAGAGAGAATGAGGTATTTTTAAATACACTTAAGGATATGTATTTATGATTAAGAACTTCAATTATTTATGATTATAATTGAAAATTGAAGAAAATGAAGAATTATTTAGAAGTATACTAATATAATATTTAATATTCAATAAGTTAACATTTAGAATATTAAAGTAAAAAATCCTGTGCTTACAATGAAGAAACAAGGACGAATGATAATTTAATTTTTTTTCTTAAAATTAAAAAAAGAAGATAGAAATAGAAATTTGACATGCAGGACGAAGCTGCTTTATATTTTTTTTCAAGCTGTATTTCCCCCTATTTATTTATTTTGTGCTAAGGTCATACAAGAGTCTTCACATTAAAAATCTCGTGTTTTCAAAATTAAATTTTATTGGAAAAATAAGAATAGTTTAAAATAGACAAGTAAAGAGCTTTTATTACGGTAGTGTTGATATTTACGCATTTCAAGGGAAAACCAAACAAAACAAAAATCCATCTTTCTGATAACTTAAAATTAAAGGCTTTCGCAGGCTTATAAAGAAACATAGCTACAAATTATTCTACAATTACTGGCTATAATGTATTATTGTACGTACCTGGCTTATTCCTTGACAGCACAGGATTCGTTTGGGTCCCAAACGGATAGTGTTTGTCCTGAAAAAGATATATTAATGTTAAAAGCAAATGGTGGAAACGATGAAG
This sequence comes from Rhysida immarginata, assembly GCA_023313115.1. Lineage (NCBI taxonomy): Eukaryota > Metazoa > Arthropoda > Chilopoda > Scolopendromorpha > Scolopendridae > Rhysida > Rhysida immarginata. Next base: position 3,304,466 of record JAHWFO010043354.1, read on the forward strand.
AGGTGGGAAGTGAGGTCATGTGTGCATCACAGATCGTTGACTTGTAGCGAAGGTAAATACTATCGATTGAGCTTAGTTACAACTTCGAATCGAATTTTTTTTTTATAATTAAAATAACATTGAAGATTTGCTTGTGAGCAAAAATGATCAATTTAGAGTTTATTAATACGAAATATTAACGTCTTATTCAAATCGATACAGTTAATTTAATTTAAAAATAAAATAAGGAGGAAAACATTTAACGTGTAGAATGCGATTTAATTGAGCATTATAATAATAATAAAGGAAAATTGTATTCTTAGAAGCATACAGCCATTCTTTGAAATTGCATTAATTTTGATAATACTTCCCTTAATATCCTTTTTACTCCGCCTCCCCTCGCAAATATTGTTTAATGGCACTTAAAAAAGTATAATGAGCGATCGATGAACTTGACTATTACTCACGCAGTCATCGTCAAGCTGTTTGTCCATTTCTTTCTCTTTCTGGTCGAACAGCTTTTTCACCTCCAACAGGCCGTCTGGGTAGCAAAAATAATTGGGACGGAGAATGAAAAGAAAAAAAAAACCCAAAATAAAATCTAAATCAAATAGAGAATTCTCACAAGAATCGGATAGCGGAGGTTTCCAATCAAATAACTAAGAATTAATGAGATACGGAAGACGGAAGTTATGTGGAGTTTACCTAGATCTTGCTTGTAGGCTTTCTTCGAGTTGGGGGATTTCCTGTATCGCAATTGATTTTCGATCGATTTGCCCACGTTCTGCGCATTCGTGAAACGGATCGAGGGATCACCACTGATGAGCGTCTGCATCCGACCCGACACTGTCCGGTTGGGAGCTCCATGACCTGGTGCTCCGAAACGAAGGTACGACTGAAAAGGAAAACAAAAATATAGAGGAAATAAAAACAGGGGACAGTAAGAACATACATCAGAAGAAGACGCAATTCTTTCAGTTTAGTATAACAGGCTCTGTTTTCGAGAATATATTACCAATTATTCGCATCATAATTTGATTTCGCTTTTCATTAATCTACAACATGGATTTCCGATAACTTTCAAAAATGACATTTTAATATCTCTATTGATCTAGACTGATTATTATTATTATTGAATCACTTATTACTAGTATAATAATTATTATTATTCAATAATAAGTAAAATTAGAAATAAAGTTAGAAATTTAAATGGAATATTTTAACTTTGATTAATAAGAATTGAAGAGTTTATAGTAGAAACTGAACTCAATTTTTTTTAATAATAATTTCTGGAATTAAATTCATTTTCTAAATGTGAGCTTTTCAACCTGAATTTTAAGCGAATGAAAAATTGAGATTTTTCAGGGGCTCATATCTCGGATTCTATTGCCTGTAGAAAGAAGGGATCAAGTATTTTGGATAGGCCATGGGTCAGCGATCATTTGTATGCCCATCGGAACAATTGGCATACTGTAACTGATACAGCACAGGGTCAAAGTTTGAACAGAAATAATTATTATTATCCAATAATAAGTAAAATTGTTTCTTATTGCCGAACGTGAGTCTGCTTTTTTTGGCGTTACTCAATGAAAAATGTTTTTTTTGATCGAGTATTAGAAAAAATTTAAAAGCAGGAATTGAAAAGTTCGATTTAAATGGGCAGAAATTTGACATAAATCTAGATGTCCATAGCATTAAAATTAGGTTTCTAAAAATAAAATTTCATTGAACTTTCCAATTTAATTTTAATACTATAAATCGTTTTTTATGGACTAAACATTAACAATTTTTACATTTCATAAAGACAACTATAAATTTACAATATCATTTTACTGGTAAGTAAAACAATGCTGTATTATACAGCTGTATTTATATAACAATTATAAATAATAAGTAAAAAAACTGGAGATTCTTTTCAGTAAACAATTAAAATTATAATCTGTTCAATGAAAGATGAACTGAGCGTGTCCAATGAAATTTCCAAACAACTGTTATACTTTGTCCAACGAAAGAAAAACTGGGCGTGTCCAGTTAAATTTCCAATTTAAATTGTTAAACATTGTTAATTTTACTTGCAAAAATGTCTAACAATTGAAATTGTAAATTTAATTAGACACGCCCAGTTTTTCTTTCGTTGGATAGATTATAGACATTGTTAATTTTGCTTTGGATCATGTCTAACAGTCGAAATGGAAGTTTAACTGCTCACACCCAATTTATCTTTCGTTGGACTCGTTGGACAGTATAATTTCAATTGTTGAGCATTAATATCGGGTGATCCGAAAGGGGTATTACATTTTTTTTTACATTGTTAACGACATTTTCAGTGTTTGCTTTCCAGCAATTCAATGCTTTCATAAGAATCACAAGGCACGCGTAAACAATTGTTTTGCTAAAGAATTCGTCATGGCAAAACAATTAGTTTCATGAAAAAATGTAACACACTTTTGGATCACCCGGTATTTATTGTAACAATATCCATCAACAGGAATTTGGAAATTTAATTGGAGACGCCTAGCTTTTCTTTCATTAATAAAACGACTGGAAATCGTTTTGGTTATCGTAATATTTTCAAAGTCGAAGAAATTGTTATAACATATCTACTATTATATTATATTTTACAAGCACCCATTCTTGAATCTTTGAAAATGACAAAAGAATCGCCGAAACGATCGTCAATTGTATTAATAAATTAACTACTGTTGAAAAGACCTCCGTTTTTTTTATTTATTGATAATCGTGCAATACAAAACCATATTCAAATGGTATCTCCTTATTTACTAAAAATATTTATTATGGAAACTCCACAAAAGAATTAAATTTACATCTAAAAATCCTTTAGTGTTTCTCAATCAATTTGAAAGGAAATTTTCAACATTAAAAAATTTTATAAATGCAGTTGCTATTATTAGGCTCTTTTTTTAAACTCTTCTCTTATACAGAAAAAGTCAGTTATTAATAAATATAAACATATAAAAATTAATATTTTGCTAATTCTTCTAAATCATTGAAATTAAATTTCTTCAATATATAATCGACAAGAATGCTATTTACGAAAAAGAGAGTACATTAAAAGGCAAATTAGGCGTTAACTAAATTTGTTCGCTCACTTTTTCTTCGTTGTCATTCTCGTCCTTTCCTGGTTCGACTATTGATGGAATCTGGCGATGAATGATCTAATGAGAGGGAAGAAATGAAGGAAAATGGTGAGTTAAAGAGGAATAAAGAACCAGTCCAAATGAATGAAGTCGAACTATAATGGGAGATTTTTCTCGCTCATAAAAGAAGCAATTGGGACAACTTGGAAAATCGGATCGTTCCAGGCGATTGACTCCATGTCAAGGAATGGGACTATTCCGCCAGAAAAAAAAAGTTTGATAAAAGGGTTTAAAGCATTCAAAGTGAATGGTGGCTATCAATAGATTGGTTTCAGCCTGTGGAGGTGATAGCTGAGTAAAAAGTGTTTTCCCCATTCATGGAACGAGAATAACAAGGATCTCCTTTCTATCGGCCAATGAAATAGATGAGAAAGAGAGAAAAATCGATCAAATAGATTGATCCGAAGGAAACAAAGAAAACATTACGGTTACATAAAACGGAACTTCACCCTTCATTTGTTTACGAGCAGAAATTCAATAATTAAAACGCGAATAAGTGGAAGCTATATAAAGACCTGATTAATACATTATACTAACAGCAGGAACTCTGGTTCCACCGTTTCCCCAAGGGTAATACTCTTGTAACATTTTCATATTCTGCAAAGAGAAAAAAATACATTAGCATAATCAGGGATAAAAAATCAGAAGGTAAACATGCTAATGATTAAATGTTTTCGAATATTTTGCAACTGTATTTGCATGCTTATATTATGAATGAATGTGTTAATTAAAGAACGTTTTATTTTGCATTTTTCTGTATTTTAAGAATTTATTGAAATCTCATTTAATTTCTTTAAATAAAATTTAACACCATTGAGTTTTATTCAACAAAACTCGATTTTCCCATGCTTATCAAAAGTAACTTTTTCTTAACAGTAAAAGTTACTTAGTAACTCTAGAAAAGAATCTTTTATCAGAAAGTACAAATGTGGCAAAGCACTAGGTCTGTAATGAAAGAAATATTCTACCATTCTCATGTTTATGATATGTTTGCTATCACTTAAAGACATTAAAATTTGTTTTAAGTAATAACTGAAAATAGGTCGTTGAATAACCTGAATCTTCTCCATTTGCCGTTGCTCTCTGGCGAGTCGTTTGTGCTTGCGCCATTCTTCCTGGTCTGCGAGTGCCTGTGCGTGACGAAACGCCTTCCTCTGCTTCTCAGCTGATCTGTATGGTACGAAATAAGCGTAAAAAGTTCCCCCATCAAACAAGCTCTTTGATTTTTTATGCTTTAAGAACTAAAAAAAAAAATGATCGATATAATTCTTCCATCCCTTTTAATTTTCTTAACTAGCCGATAAATTGGTCTTTGCTCATTAAAATGTTCACGCAAGTATTTTCTAATATTTCTTTATATAATAATTATCATCTTTCCGTATCAAAAGACAGGAAATGAACTAAATAAAATTGTTGCTAAAATATCTTTGAGTGATACAGAGCCGTCCCAATTTTTAAGGGAAACCGACTTCAGCTTTTCAAATTGCATCCCTTCTCGTGGGTTGGTACATATGAAGTGGTTTAATAAAAGAATCACTTCCAAGTTCTCAGGAAAATCAGAAGTTACCAATTTTATTCACAGGATCACACGATGATGATAAACTCTTGATTCTATAAACAAAAAAGATGGTCATTTGGAAAGATCTTTTCCTTAGAAAATGGCTGAGATGCCGGAGATAATAATAAGGTATAGATAATAAGAAAGAATGCGCAACTGATGGATTTGTTTGATAATATTGTTGGTGACACGAGGGCGTGCCCACCAGCCAAAACTGGTTGATTATCTATGATACGAAACTGTCCTTGTCATACGGAACTTCGATCATACCAATAATTTTAGCATTGATCTCCTTCCATGACTTTCTTTATATCTTCTCTGCTTTAACTATATTCTGCCCAACTAATAATACAGCCGTGTCCAATTTTAGTTCTTTGTTAATTGTTAATTTTGATAATTCCCGTGTTGAAAATGCAAGGAAAAATTTTGCGACCTAGACTCGAAAGCGTAACTTATATATTTATTCAGAATTCTCGTAGAATTCAGGTTTGGCTAGAAAAGTAAAAAAAAAAAAAAAATGAACAATAAAATTAATGAAGATAGCTAAATTTTTCACAGCTTTATTAAATTGCACTTCAGATGTAACCATTTGGAAATTATCTGTCTTTTGGGCAGAAAAAATGTAACTATTAGAACGATTTGTTTTGAAACTGTAACAAACTCGTCCAGAAAAGGATTGTCCAGTAAAATTATAAATAATGACATTTATAAAGATGAGCGAGTGTAATACAATATTCTCGTGTATAAGTTACAATTTTAATTTAATTTTTTGAGATATATCAAAGTAAAAATGGCAATTTCATTTTTAGGAAATAACAAAAATTATACAATATATTTTTCATGTTCCGTAGCACGCTGGGATTTTTTGAAAGAGCATGTGAAATATTGGACTGCAAAACCAGTGTGGAAACTAGGTGGGAAATCGGTAAGACATCAAGTATCAAATTTTTTCCTTGTCCGGAAAGAGTACATTAAGAGTGACACGTAAGTTAAATTAGAAATTCAGTCGTTTAAAATTATAAACTTCATTCAGTATAATTTCAAAGCCACCTACTATCCGGGACTCAAGAGAAGACCTCTGAGTTGCACAATTCCATCACTACGCAGCAGAAACGTTTGAGTGAGTTCATTTCTAAAATGGTTGGATAGGAATATTTCTAAAATGGTAAACATATATAGCGAAAATTTTGTTTATATGAATTTCTTTATTTGCTTTGTTAAATATCAATTATTCATGGATTATTGTACAATATAATTTTGTAATTAACATGTGCAATATATTCTTAGTTAATAGAGGATAACTGCAATAATACAGAAGACAAATATTTTTTATACTATGCATATTTTTGTACTTTTACTGTATATATGACATAGAATTATGAGATATTTCTTCTAAGCAATACTTTAAAATGATAAAGTATTTACATAAGCTATGTTATATTTTTATATAACAAAATAAAAAACCAAATTACCTTAACTGTGGATAAATAACATCAATGGTAACACAATGAGCCAAAACCGCTTTTCCACAACAAAATTTTTATTACGCCTGGATACGTATTTCGGACGCTACGCGTCCATTTTTCAACAAGACTGAATGTTACAGACAATCGACAATCGAACAGTAAAGTGTACATTTGTTAGGATGGGACGAAAGCAGCGCTTTCACAAGCTCATCTAACCAGAATAAACTCCAAATGAAATACACTGAGGTAGTCAAGAAGCCTAACCAACCCAAGCGGTCTTCCATATTATACAAAAAAGAAAATAAGATTGACGATTGTCAGAAACAAAAAACAAACGAAATAAAAAATACAAGGAGAAAGAAGATTATCACATCTTCCAGTAGTCTGGGAAAGAGACGTTGCTAATATCTTCAAAATTGATGTCAAGAATGTGCCTCGGTTTACGATACTTCGTATGCCAGTTCATATTCATTGAGTTCTTCAGTATCCCTTTCACAAGCTTATTGTCGTGAGTCTTCATCTTCTGTATCATAATCAAAAGGAGATCCTGTATAAACTTTCCGATATGGGCCATGTTTAAATCCAAGTGGATGGATTGGTTTTTCACCGTCCTTCTGTCCAGCTGGGCAATAGTCCTCAGGGTAACATTCTGGAATGACTGTAGTTCACTCCATCTGGTTTTACAGATAGTCGCCCACGCAGGCATGCCATAGAGGAGTATGGTCCGGATAATCGATTTGTACAGAAGTAGCTTGTTGTCAATGCTGAGGGCGCTGTTGCGACCCATTAGAGCTATGATACTGTACTTAGCCTTCTTCGCTTTGTTCAGAGCATAGGACATATGCTAATTCCATGAGAGTCTTGAGTCAATGATAACTCCCAGATACTTGTAGTTGTCCACCCAGTCCAGTTTCTTATTGAACAGAACAAGAGAATCTGGGGGATGCTTGAGCTTCCTATTGAGGTACAAAGCCTTGCACTTTCCGACGTTAAGGTTCAACTTCCAGCAGTTAAACCAGTCTTCGAACTGCTTCAAGGCGCACTGCAGCCGAGTGATAACGTGAGCCGGCTGGTGTGCCCATGTCATAATGGCAGTGTCATCCGCATAAAAATACAGATTGCAATTATCGGGTTTCGGGAAATCATGTACAAAGTAATTAAATAGCACAGGCCCGAGGACAGAACCCTGAGGGACACCGGCCTTTACAACACGAGGTGTGGAAAGATTTACTCCTACTTTGGCTTGATAGGATCTGCCGTCAAGAAAGGATTTCACCATTAAAATCAAATCGGCAGGGAACCCATCTCTGATCATTTTGTAGACAAGGCCCTCATGCCACACTTGGTCAAAAGCTTTACTGACATCGAGAAATACCACCCCACAGTACCTGGATAGGTTCAGGGGGGTGCTCAGGTCTTCAACGAGCCTCCATATCTGCATCGGACAAGAGTGGGCAGCACGAAAGCCAAACTGCTCTTCCCGAAAAAGGTCATTTGCTAGACAGTGATCTTGGAATCTGACGAGGATCGTTCTCTCCAACACCTTGGACATCGAGGGTAGCAAGCTAATAGGTCGGTAGCTCGCGGGAATTGCAGGATTTTGCCCCTGCTTGGGGATACTCAACACAGGCCCGCCGCCAGAAATGTTTGGGCCCCTGACAACTGGATACGTGTGGGCCCCTCTGGGCTCTGCCTCGTGCCTGAAGCGTGGCTGACGAGGCCCCCCCCTTCCGTTGGGGCCCCGGACTAGAGTCCCGTTTGTCCCCCCCTGGCGGCGGCCCTGCTCAACACAATAGATTTCTTCCAAGCCACAGGGAAGTAAGAAAATTTCCAGCAGTCGCTAATGATATTGGTGAGAAAGTCAATAAAGTTCTTTGGGAGATTCATAAGGGCGTTATTACTCACCTTGTCTTTTCCTGGAGCCTTCTTCTTTTTCAGTTTACTTATGATGTTGGCGATCTCTCCAGCCTCGATGTTGTACTTCGTTAAATGCTGCGGGACTTCATCAAAGTTGACAATACCTTCTTCCACACGCTGAGACATGATTTGGCTCTCGGGCTTATCGTTGGTAGGAGTAACAAACTGCATTTCCAGTGAATCTGCAATGACTTGGGCCTTGTCCTGATCAGTTTGCACATAGTCACCTTATGGAGTACGTAGTGGAGGAAGCGTATCATTCTTCCTCTTCTGTAAAGCTCTGACCATACTCCAAATGGAATTGTCGCGAGCCGACAAGCTTTTGAGTTTTTCATTCCATCTAGTATCGCGAAGCTCTTTTATATCCTCTTGGACTCTTCGCACTAGCCTGTTATACTTGGTTTTGAGCCAAGGTTCACGATAGCGTTGCCATAGTCTACGGGTCCTGTTTCTTTCAGAAATTAGGCGTTGGATTCCAGGAGTGAGTTGGATTCGATGAGGAGGTTTATTCTCTGATGGATACTTACTAGCTTCTATGGCACTGTTAATACATTTGGTGATGTCTTCAACACGTTGATTGATGTCCTCTGTACAGTAAGCAACGTCGGGATGGCAGCCATATTCCTTAAGAATGTCTTTGTAGAGCTTCCAGTCTTGATGATGTATCATTTCCTCTCGGAAATTTATGTCGACATTGTCAAAGTTCAACGCCACAGGCTTGTGGTCAGAAGAAAGGTATCGTGAAGATATTGTACGGTTTGAAGAAACCCTTCAAGAGCGAGATGTCCAAAACGTCACTACTAGGGGAGTGGTCGCAGTAGTAGGTGTCCTCCACAGGTCCAGCAGCGATGATATCATCTCTACCTTGTATGTACCTATAGAGAATCATGTCATTGTAATTCTGCGTTCTGGAGTTCCAGCTTGGGTGTTTGGCATTTAGGCCACCAGCTAGGACGACTGGAGTGTCACCACTGAAGAGTTCATCAAGCTCACTAATGTCAAGATAATGTTTAGGTGAATTGTAGAGCACCACGAACTTCACTTCACCACAGGAGACGTCATTGATAATGATGGAGGCCGATTCCATACCTGCATAAGACTTGGAGACTAATTCTTGGTGTTGAATTCCCTTCTTAATGATGATCGCAGCGCCCCCAGAAGCACATCTTGCAGCATTTGAAGCCATTCGATCCTTACGGTACACACAACTGAATGTTACAGTGTGCCTTAGGGCTATTTATATATAATAGGGACCAATCAGGTTCCTTTACAAGTGGATAAACATATAACGCAAAGCCAATCAGGTAAATTACAGCCAAGAATACAGAATAAATTTGAAACAAAATAAGCCAATCAATTGCGAGCAGGACACAAGTACACCAAAGAATAAATAAAAATAAAAAGAGGGTGAAGTAGCCAATAAACGATTGGAAACCTCATCAGAAAACATACAAGGAAAAAGGCAATACTTCAAGCAACCACCCTGGAACCAGTGAGTGATAAACCAAAGTATTGGGCGATTCCTTATAACAGAACATTCAGTAAAGGACTTGACAAAATCGACAGAAGGTTTGGACACAGGATCTCTATAGAAGCTCGCACACTCTCAGGAGACTCCTGGGGTCGGCCAAGGATAAAATACAACCTGACCAAAGCTCTGGCGTGTACAAATTAAATTGCGGGACGTGTGACTCCTTTTACATCGGGCAGACACGGAGGATGGTTACTACCAGGCATCCCCTCCAATCATCCTGTCCGGCATCCCCTCAATCAGTTTTTTCAGATCCACCTCCTTTATGTTGTCCCAAGCATTGACTATTGCAAGCTTGAGATCGTTGACCTGATGGTATTGTGTGTTTCGGTTGTACACAATTTTTGTCAACCAACCCCACACATTTTCAATGGGGTTGAGGTCAGGTGAACGCGAAGGCCATTTAAGAATGTCGATTTTTTTTCTCTTTTAAACCATTCTGTGGTGGACTTCGTCGTGTGCACTGAAGCATTATCTTGTTGGAACTTCCAATTCATGCCTCCCAGAACTGGTCCAAATGTAATTAGATGGTCATATAGCATTTTTTGATATTTGCAGGAGTCCATTTTGCCATACACAAACACAATGTCGGTCTTGCCTCCCACTCCAAAGGCTGCCCACACCATCACTCCACCACCACCATGTTGTCTGCTGTATTTTGTTTTCGGTTGTGTACGCAAGTCATGCCAATACGAGGAGTAACCATCAGGACCATCAACACAGAACCGTTTTTCGTCGGAAAAAACAATTTCATTCCATTCATCTTTCCATTTCACAGTTTCCTTAGCAAACTCAAGTCGAGCTAATCGGTGAGCTGCGGTGAGCTTAGGTCTTGCCTTCATCCTTTCATATTTTATGTTGACTTGCGAAGCTAAGCTTTTCCAGACGGTTTGGTGTGACACTGGCATTGGTAGTTGAAGAGCAATTTCCCGAGTTGACAAGTTTTCATGTGTAGTGAGAGCTTGAATTCGTCTGTGGTACTGGGACAGAAGTTTTGTGTGTCTTCCTGTTCTCTTCTTGGTTCCATATTCGTCGCCTCTTGTGATGTCATTTTGAATAACAGTTTGTGAACGGTTAATTTCTGCAGCTATTTGCCTTGTTGAATGTCCCTTTCCGTGAAGAAAGTTTATTTTCCTTATTTCTTTCTCAGTTAGAGATTTTCCACGAGGCATGCTGATAAGGAATTCTCTGGCCACAATTATTAGGGATTTAAATCACACACTACTCATATTGTTGGCAATGGTTGGTTATTGAAAGACAAAATTTGCATGGAAAAGTTCATTTTCTTGTCCGAGAAGTGTGACATCTATTCTGAGTTTATATTTTCTTTACAGCTGAAAAATGCTTTTTTTTTTTTTGGTAAAAAAAAAAATTGGAATTTTTCAGATCTTTAAACGTTAAAGTTATGTAATTACTTTCAGTGTCCTGTGAAAAAAAATGATATTAAATAAACATCTTAATATCAAGTTTATAAGTATTTCACGGGTGAGTTTATAATTTCTTTACGGGGTGTATGTGGACAGGAAGTTGTTTTTTTTTTATTTCTACTAAATATCACTTCTTTGATAATAAAATTCCCTGATCTATAGTTAGCACCTTCCAACATCGTTCCATGGGCTACTGGGTTTTGACTCTGACGCATTAAAACGCATTTTCTATGATCTCGAATCCCGCATCATGGAAAATGCAACATTGTCTTTGTGTTCTGTAATGCAATATTGTCTTTCCATTTTCCATTAAAGTTCGTTCTTAAGAGAGTTTTTATTTTGTGTTTGCCAATTTCATTTAACTTATTCTTTTAATTTTATACGAGGGTTGGGGCATAAGTCATGGCAACTATTTTTTTTCTTGTAGATATATGAACGGATCGCAAACGTATATGTTTCGTGTGGAAGTTCTGCAGGCATAGTGTGTATGCAGAACAACAGATGGCTCTGTGATAGCTGGTAGTAGCGCAGCGAGGGCTGTGAAATCAGTCAGTTGGTGAGTGTCGTGCGAGATGGAAGTAACCCGTGTTGAGCAGCGCGCTTACATCAAAATAGCCGTTCTCCGAGGGAGAAATGCGATGGAATGTCACAGTGAATTAGTGGAAGCCATTGGGAATAATGCCCTACCATACCGTACAGTAGCACGGTGGGTAGGAATGTTTCAGCAAGGACGTGTGTCAACCAGTGATGAGCAACCGTGAAGGCCATATTGCCATCTATACTACCGTAATAAATTAGTGTGTTACGATATTTCAGTGCTATTCATTGTCCACACATGTAGTTAACACCTTGTCCTTTCGTCTGTATATGTCACATTTTCCAACCGGACTGGTATCTTCAAGAAAAAAAATTGTTGCCATGACTTTTGCCGCAACCCTCGTATATTTCTTCATCTTACATTTAGAATTTATACCGAAATTGGTTCTCTTAGATATTTTTGGTGGGAATCTAATAGGCTTTATCTTAATGAGAATGGTAAAGAGCAATTAGCTCCTGAAATCATTCTTTCCGCCTTCCCTCTTAATTCGTCGTATTAGAGAAATGAGACTTCAGCAAGAGCGATTTTTCCTCGCTTTGGAAAATATCAGTTTTAAATTACCACAGAGATTAGGCATCCGGATATCCGGTTCGTTATTTTCCTAGGGCACCCCGTTTCCCAAACTGGGGTTACGTAAATGTTGCAATTATCAGACAACTTATTATTTTAAACGAATTATTTCAATAAAAAACTTCAAAACAATTTTAAAGAAAGAAATATTCATACATATGAAAACGCTATTAGTTAGTTCTACTTTAAGAACGAAATATATTGAGATTTGAGAAGAACGCGGTGTGGATCCTTGGGATATAAGAAAGCTATCTAGAATATCTCGTTGTTAGTCGTTTAATATTAATGAACTGAATGTTCGAACTGAATGTTACCATTCTTAGAATTGAAATCACATTATGAGACAGTTAGTTTGCTTTTATTGCTAGTTCCTTTACGTAATTCATCTCTGGCATTCTTGAAAGAAACGCCATTAAGTTCTGCAAATCAATATTTTTCTTCTTCCACATAATTTCAATATATTTTTGGGACATGATATCACAAATTTCTGACAAACGTCTACAATTCGTCTGAAACGGGAATCAAGGATAAATTAATCTAATTTATAAAATGCTCTAAACTCATCCTAAAAAAGATTCAGATAATATTTCTGGATGAAATCCTAATATGCTTAAATAAGATAAGAAAATAATTTCAGGCTGTTTAGATGCTTCCATATCCTTCGAATTTCTGCTTCAGTAACTCTGTTTTTCTCTAATTAACAATCATTACTCTTAGCAAAATTAAATTAGCAAATTAATAATAATAGAGCTCCTTAGAAGGTGTCATTTATTTAATGAGGCAGTTACATCTCAATTAAATATGGTAGATTGCCAATTGAGCTTAACATACGTAATATTATATTATTTTCCCCTTAATGCAATGATATGGCACGCAAAGAGGGTTTTCAGTGCTTCCACTCTGCTGCCAAACAGTAAAAGAAAAGCGCAATCCTAACTTTTTTCAAAAACTTTAATAAAACGTGAAGTCATTTGAAATTTTTTTCTCTAACTGTAAACGCTAGATTTTGAAACAATACCATTTACCTTCCACGCTTGTTCTATCAAGAATTTAATCCAATTTGGCGTTACTAAAGTGGTTCTAAAGAATGTATTCTTTAACCTAAATTATATTTTAGAAGTCTTTTTTATGGCATTTATATCTTTAATAGAAGAAGATGTCTGAGCGAAGTAAGTAGATTTTCACTAAGGCCCGATGCCAAATTGCTATGCTACTTATACGCAATGGAGAAATGTGCCAAGAATCATTATGGCACCTTTTCAACAAAAATAGCTAAAATCTAATCTCTTTCTAGATCTTTTTATTACTCTGCCGATGGGACCTGTATTGTTGCTCTTCTCTTGTTATAGATGATTTTGGCGGCAAACGAGATTTCTGAAAATAATACAGAAAGTAAATGGAACCTTGCATAATTTGCTAGAGAACTTTATACAGAGAACTTAATATGTTTTATTATAGTATCAGTATAAGCATTCTGACCTACTAACAATGTAAGTATCTAAGTCGTAGCGTAATTCTTAACCAAGTTAAGAAATTCGTAGGTTTTGAAAAAAAACTAATTACACTTTCACATTCATACTATATGGAATTATTGTATTGTATAACCATTCATCGAGTTGTAATTATCGAAAGTGTTGTCCAATAATTGGGCGAAAATGTTGAACAAAATTTAATTACATTCCATCTCTATCGGATAGCAGGGTTGAAAAAAAAACAGTTTTGGGGAAAAAACACAAAAAAACGTTTTTTTGTTTTAAATCGCATTTTTTGTTTTAAAACAACTGTTTCAAACATATTATTGAAGAAATATTTAATGCTTTTAAACATATTACATGGATATGATGCATTAGATTGAAATCATATGATTCTTTAAATTAATAAAGTTATTATTATGATTTTTATAATATTAATTTTAAAAAATTTATAAAATAATTTTATTAAATAAAATAAAGGTAATGTTTCTGTCTCAACATACAAATCTCACAAGAGAAGGACGAGGCCTGTTAAGCTTGGATTTAACTGAAATTTAAATGTTATTACGCACCCTTCCCACTATTATATGGCATAGTAACTCGGGCATTTGTTTACGAGATATAATTATTTAAAGTTAGTGATCTAGGCTATTGATGTATATTTACAAATTCAGGCAATATGGTACTCAAGTAGTCAACGTGGTCATGTGGGTTAGTCGATAGATTACAATGCTAAAGGTCCCGGTTTCAGTTCTTGCTCTTTTCCCAATTTAATTTACTTTTTTTAACATGTTTTTGAACAAATTATATATGAAACTAATATTAATTATTAAAAACATATTTTTATAATTTTTTGCATATTATATTTCATTTGAGGAAGTTAACAAATTATTTATTTTTAATAACTTATTATACTGGGTGGATACAAAAATGAGCCCCCCTTTTATTATCATAACCGAAGCAGATATGTCAATTTTGATGAATCCAATGAATAGGAAGTTGTGGGTGACCTATCCCATGGTGCACTTTTCATCAACGAGTAGTGGCCGAGGCCAACGAGAAAGGCCAACAAGTCTTTCTCGTTAGCCTCGGTAGTGGCCGATTGACGCATCCACGACTGCAGCGCGCGCAGTGAGCACTTTCAACAACGCAGGGGCATTTTCGTGGGAAGCGGATAGAAATGTTTAAATAACTTTAAGCATCGGTGTTTTTTTAAATATATTCTTGTCATAAACATTTTTTTAAATTTCACAAGTTTGCATCTCTTCTTAATCCGGTGACAACAACAACTGAGGCATACGAGGTGCACCTTGGAGCGGAGAATAGTCACGGTAGTATCACTGAAACAGAAGTCAGATGGGCAATTAAGTCCCTGAAGACTGGCAAAGCTGCAGGTGATGATGAAATCCGGTCCGAGATGTTAAAGGCCTTAAATCAGGATGGTATCCTGTGGCTGACTCGAGTGTGTCAGGTTGCTTGGATATCTGGACAGGCCCCTAAGCAATGGCAGACAGGAATTGTGATCCCTATCTTCAAAAAGGGAGATCAGAGAGATTGCAACAACTATCGAGGCATCTCTTTGCTCAGCATTCCTGGGAAAGTGTACGCTAAGTGTCTGGAGAAAAGAAGTCGGGAAATAGTCGACTCCAAACTGTCGGGGGAGCAGTGTGGTTTCCGACCTGGCCGAAGCACGACGGATCACATCTTTGCTCTAAGGCAAATCTTTGAGAAATCCTGGGAGTATGCAAAAGAGGTCTACGCTTGCTTTGTGGACCTTGAAAAAGCATATGACAGAGTTCCTCGGGAGAAGCTCTGGCAAGTGTTGCAAGAGTATGGAGTGGATGGGCAATTACTGGTTGCTATCATGTCTCTGTACGAAAGCTCTGAGATGTGTGTCCGGATAAATGGCATTAAGTCAAGACCGTTCACCGTGGGTGTTGGACTCCGCCAAGGGTGCGTACTGTCGCCCATCTTGTTCATTATCTTTATGGACTGGATAGACAGGGGCAGCCGAGGCGATGAGCGTGTTTGTGTGGGCGACTGCCTGGTGGAGAGGTTGCTCTTTGCGGACGACCTTGTCCTGCTTGGGTCTTCTCGCACGAACCTTCAGCATGCACTAGACCGGTTTGCAGCCAAATGTGAAGAAGCTGGGATGAAGATCAGTGTGGCTAAAACCGAAGTTCTGGTTCTTTCAAGACAGCCTGCTCAGTGCGCTCTCCATGTTAGGGGAGCCTCATTAAGACAGGTGGAGAAATTCAAGTATCTCGGGATTGCATTCACGAGTGATGGACGGCAGGAGAAAGAATTGGATGCTCGGATCAGTGCAGCAAGCTGTGTCAGACGTGAACTGTGGCGATCCGTGGTAACGAAACGAGAGCTGGGTAACAAAGCCAAGCTCTCCGTCTTCAAATCTATCTTTGTCCCCATTCTCACCTATGGTCATGAGGCTTGGGTAATGACCGAAAGAGTGCGATCGCGGGTACAAGCGGCCGAAATGAGATTCCTGAGAGGTGTGGCAGGTGTTACCCTACTAGATAGAGTGTACAGCAGCACAATAAGGGAATCTTTAGGAGTTGAGCCGCTACTTCTCCGCATTGAGAGATCTCAGTTGCGCTGGTATGGCCACGTGATACGGATGCCGCAAACTAGTCTTCCTAGGCAGTTGTTATTTTCCAAGCCGGTGGGTAAGAGACCAAGGGGTCGGCCTAGAACCAGGTGGCTAGACTACATGGAGAATCTGGGTTCGAGTCGCTTGGATATTACCAGGGAGGACATGCGCCTGATGGCGGAAGATCGCGATTGCTGGAGATCCTCCATAGGGCTGCTGCCCCCGCGACCCTAACGGATAAGCGGGTTTGAAAAGTAAGTAAGTTCACAAGTTTTGTTAATGGTTGTTTTCGAATAAACTTTTTTGGTTTGAAACATGTTTTGAACCAGTTTTTTTTATTTAAAAAAGTTGTTTTAAATCATTTTTTTTTGTTTTAAAACAAACAACCCTGTCGGATAGTCATAACCATCTCTTTTACTTTTTTTAAAATCAGTCCCATGTTTGATCCGACTACAGAAACGTTCTGCAAATTCTATATTAAAAGCCAACACAGCAGTATTCACCCAGAGCTTCAAGATGTTGATGCCCTAAGTGAAAGAAATTTAGGTGATTTTTTCCTTTCAGTAAATAGGTACTATTGCAATAGTCAGAAAATTAGAGTTCTCAGTACTGTCTTTTTTAATAATATTTAATGTTGCCTTGCAGTACATTATATCAGAATACAGAGCTCCCGACCGGTTTCCCCTTTTCTTCCCGGCTTTTTCAAGCGTACATTTGAGATTTATTAGGCCTCGATGTTTATTTCTGGGGTTAAATGGTGATTAGATAATAAGTATGGGGTTAAATGTTGATTGGATAAAACTGAGGTTACGTCTTTTTGTTTGAATGATGGGAGGGATAGAGGTTAGGGGGTGATGGTATGTGGATGAGTGAAGGAGGGGGCGGAAAGGAGGAATAGGAATGAACAACTTGTAAAATAAATATAATATAAATTAATAAAGGCATATAATAACACTAGTCAACACACATTTTTAATTTACAAGGGAATCCCATATAACCTATCCGCTTTAACAATGGCGTCTTTGTAGCTCAAAATTTTTAGTTTTCGCGGTTTATTTGATAGAAACAAAATGTTGCACTCTCTTATTTTGCAAGCATCTATAGTAGCTTCAGATGAGTAACATATTTCAATATGGTAGAAATCTGTGGCATACATGTTCGAGGGATTCCCTTGTTAGTAGTAATTTGTATGTAGAATCCGAATCTGCTTTAAGGGTTTTTCTATCACGTCACGTTTCCAAGTTTTGCACTTCGAGACTTCTATGTTAAAGTAATGGGTGTGAAGAGAAGCGTCTGCAATATTACACTATCCATATTTTGGGGCCGCAAGGAAAAATATCAGGCCACAAACACTGAATAATTTTAAGATGTTTCAGTGAAAAAAAAGAAATCTCTGCGTGCTAGAGAAATTTCAAAATTATATTCGTAATCAGCAGAAAAATACTACCAAAAATCACCCACTTGCATTTGGTTAAAAGAAAAATCTTAAATTTTGTTGGCCAGTGTAATTATATAATTATAAGAAAACATAAAAGGGAATTATGTGGGAGATTGTATATAATTTTATTCCAAATTAGAGAATTATAAGAAAATAAATTATAATTATAATATAACAAACTATACTTTTGTAGAAGATTCACAATTGATCTTAAAAAAACAGTACACTTTGGTCTTACAGTGTCCTCCCTGATCCTGCCGAATGATGAAAGCTTTGCTTTCAAAATACGCATCCAGGTTGTATTTTTCTATTATTCTTGTTGTGGTTAAAGAGTTCTTTTTTCTTAGTTATTACTATTATCCACATACTTTTCATTGTTTGGTATTTTTTCAATAAAACATTATAGCAAACAGAAAATAGATAATTTGGGATAATATATTTAGAGCAATTAAGGAGGGATTTTTTTAATACATCCACATATATAGACGTATACATATATTTATATATATATATATACAGGGTGTTTCATGATTGGTGTCCCGTCTTTAGGTCCAAATAACGACTCAAGGGGAACAGACTGGGGGAAAATGATTATTGATTATTTGGTTTTATTAATGAATCTAAGAGGTGTTGGCCAGGGCCTATCTTTCTCGTCAGCTACATGACTAAAATGATGATGTAACAATGTACGAGGGTAACCCAGAAAGTAATGCACCACAGTTTTTTCCTTCAACAATTATTTATTGAACACAATGAAACTTATACACACGAAAGAATGATGTTTCTTCTACACTCCCTATTTTTCCACATAATATCCGCCCCGTTCTATGGCCTTCCTCCAGCGAGACACAAGGGCGTGTATGCACTCTTGGTACCAGTCCATGTTCTGTTCACGCAGCCATGTCTTCACTTTGCGAATCACCTGTTCGTCATCCTTAAAATGTCTTCCACGAAAGTCTGAGGGCGCTAGGTCAGGGCTGTAGGGTGGATGGGGTAACACTGTCCAACCCTCAAACTGGTGTGAGGGCGAGCGTTATCGTGTTGAAGCAATCACCTGGGTTTTTATGGCGTCCAAGTAGCTGGAAGCGTTTCTTGACTTTGGTTAATGTGTTCACATAATGCCTCAGTCCCAAAACACAGTGATCATGATCTTACCAGCAGAAGCAGTTGCTTTGAATGTTTTCTTCTGTGGAGAGTGCGGATGACGCCATTCCATCGATTGCGTAGCCAACGAGAAAGACAGGCCCCGGCGCGGAAAAGTCACATGATCTTAGTAGTCCGGCCAACAATCCAACCTTCATCGTTTCCAACAAACGAAAAAATATCGATTGTTAAAATCCAAGATGGAAACAATGAAGGTTACATTGTTACTCGGACTAGTATGGTCAGGTGACTTTTCCGCACCGGGGCCTGTCTTTCTCGTGGGCTACGATCGATTGTCGTTTTGTTTCGGGCTCAAAATGGTGCACCCAGGTTTCATCAGCTGTCACAATCCGGGACAAGAAGGCTTCCTCCTCAGCTTCAAAACGTTGCAGCATCTCAGAAGAAATGTTTTTTCTCAGAGCTTTGTGTTCCTCCATAAGACAGCGCAGAACCCATCGTGAACACGTTTTTTGTGTAATCAAGAGCACGGATGATTTCGCCCACACTTCCTTTGCTGATTGACAGCTCCAGCGCCACCTGGCAAGTCGTTCTGCGTCGGTCCTAACGAATGAGCGCATCAGCATCTTGTCAGGTGTGACAGCCGAGATGGACGCCCCGACCGCGGAAAATCTTGGAGCTCCGCCGAACCACTTTCTGGTGGCCTCACCCTCTGTGCCCAGCGACTAACTGTACTTCTGTCGACTGCTGATGCTCCATAAACTGCACATAAATGTTTGTGAATGTTTCCAACCGTTTCTTGCTCCGCAATGAGAAATTCAATGAGGACACGCTGCTTGTAACGTACATCACTTACAGATGCCATGTTGTTCTATTGCTGCACGTACGCTATCTGTCGGAAGAAACGGAAACTTTGTGCGCGTTCTCCGGAAACTTCAAAGAACGCATATCTCAAAATTCCGTACCATTGTGGTGCATTACTTCCTGGGCTACCCTCGTATGACGTTTCTGTGCGCAGGGTTTCTTTTAGGTGATATTGCTCCAGTTCACACATCGATGCGGCGCACCTTTCAGTTACTGTTTAAATAAATTTCAGTTAGAAAATAAAATCATTTTAGGAGAATCATTTGTCTGACTGAAATTTTTGATATCAAATGAGAATTATGTACGGAATTACGGTATGTGCACAAATGGGGTCAAGAGAAAAAAAATAACAAAGTCACTATGTGCACTATTGTGAATTCTCCTCGTCGTCCAGCATTAGCAGCAGTGACAGAAGACAACATTGCAGCCGCGGAGAACGTGATAGAGAAAACCAGTGCATCACAGTCAAGGAAGAGACCTTAGTGTTGGATCAGCTCATCACATCATTCATAACGCTTTCTCTCCTTTAGTTTATCCCTGGTCCTTGGCAGGTGTTCATGGAAATTTTAGATTTGAAATATCCTCAAAGAAAAATTATGGGACCGACAAATCTGGTGAACGGGCAGGCCAAGGAAAGTCGCCGTTTTACAAACACAATCTTCAAAAATTGAACATTTGCAGAATTCCACTAATAAACAAGGTTAGCGAGAAATAATTTTCCCCTTCAGAGAGCTCTGAAATGCGTTCTGCTGAAACAAATGAAACAAAATGTATACTACAGATAAATCAAATCATGCGCTTGTCATTTAAATAAAAAATATAAGTACTCAAAATCACCAATAGATGTAAAACGAATGGTCTTTGTTTGCATATATTGAACAAGTGAAACACCATTCGCGTTATGGCGCATGCCCACTGGCAATATTCGTTGGATAAGAAGAAGGCGGATTGTGCACGAGCATTAGTAACGTATCTGCACATCATGCCAACGTTACAAGAAAAAGTTCTACTCGTAAAATTGTTCTACCAGAACCAACAAAACTCCGTTGCAGCTGTAAAAAAATCCACCGCATGAAGCAGATATAAAGAGGTCCAATGTCTCTGTGTGCCCTAACTAACCTTATCTAACCTAACCTGTCGACGGAGTTTTGTACTATTTTTTATTTAATAAATGAGAAGCCCATTATTTGAAATTTTGTTTCATTTGGAGCAGTAGAACGCACTTCAGAGCTCTCTGAAGTGGAAAGCTTATTTCTCGCTAACCCTGTACATCGTATTTCTTAGAAAATAATAAAAATACATTCATTTGCTTTTTCTTGGTGATTATTTGAAATAGTGCCATTTCTATGCCCCACCCTGTATCTACACAAATGGTGTACAATAAAGTAAAAAAATTAAAACACTTTTTTCATAAATAAAATTCATTGTTAATTGTACATAAAAGTTTTTAATTGTTGTACTTTATTTTACACCATTTGTTTATGTACCATATCTACAATTTGTGGCCTCATTCCTATAGTGATAATATAATTTTTCGGACCCTGCAGTTTTGTACTGCAACCAAAATTTCAGTAATATCATGTTAAACCTCCGTTTGCTTAAATTATGGTCTACTCCCTGAGGAAGATTTCTACCAGATTTAGATAGATAGTTCCAACAATTTTCTTCCATTCTTCCCGAAGAGCATTGAAGAATTCAGTTACAGATATTGGGCGATGTGGCCTAGCTCGTTCCCGTCACTCCATTTCATTACAAAGGTTACATGCATATCGGGACTCCTTGCAGACTTTCATTCATTTCTGTGCAGTTTGCTTGTCATATCGTAAAGGAACAGTCCAATCCTAAACTGTTACCCCAATGTTGGCAGTGCAGAATTATCCAATATAGCAAGGTAAGTTGCAGACGTCATATTTCTTGCTACGGAACAAGTTGGCAAATCCAAACCATAAAAATGAGCCCCATACTGTAAGCTCAGCTTCTCCAAACTTCACAGTGAATTAACCCAGAGCCAAACTCGATCATCTGATTACCAGATTATCTGATCGGAGTGACCAGAGTGTGCACCGAGATTCATCGCTCCATAAGACATGTTTCCGTTGTTCCATGGTCCAGTTTTAGTGAGTTATGCACCATTTCAACCTCACTTCGCATTGGTTCTGTTGATGTCAGCAGCATACCCATAGAAACTTAGGGTCCTCAGTTTTCGGTGAATGGTGATTGTACTGATACTTGAAGTAGTATTTCGGAAATTCTCTAACAATTGCTTCAGCTGAAAATTGCATCGTGTCACACGTGCTAACACTCGATGACCTCTGCCTCTCATTTTCTTTGGCCTTTAACTTCGCGGCTTTAAGACTTTGCTCCTTGAAATTTCCACTTGCCAATAATATCACTACAGATGAACGGGGTATTTGCAGAATGACAGAAACCTCGCATATGTATTTGTTGCTAGGTGATGGTACCATGCTGGAACTCAATAAGCTGTTGAGAGACCCACATCTCATCACAATGAATCATAAATAAGTCAAGTAAGGTATGCAAAATATTTATACAGTAGACACGTAAATTAGGACAACATTTTTTGATGGATGTCCGGAAACATTTGATCACATAGTATATTTCAGTGCTTGTAATAAATATTCTGTAAACAAATAATCTCGATTTTTCCAATAAACGCTTCGTCAGTTTGAATTATTTGGAATAATTCAAAGCTTTTAATCTAACTTATGACCAATCAAGGATAGAGCCAACGAGAGACCGATGAAATGGCGAAATAAAATACCGTGATGTAGTTATCGATTAAAGACGGAACATGCAGTGAAGAGCCAAAACATTATGACCATTTACTCAATAACGCGTTGCGCCACCTTTGGCCTGCGAAACAACTGCAACTCGCCTTGGCATGGATGCCACAAGTTCTTGGTAGATGAATGGAGACAGGTTGTACCAAATGTCTAAGCAGCGGTCACGCAAAGTCGAGATATTCCGACATGGTGATGTTCGAGCTCTGAGCTGTCGTTCCATGACATCCCAAATGTGCTCTATCGGATTAAGATCCGGCGAGTTAGGTGGCCAGGACATCAATTGAATTCATTATTATGCTCCTCGAACCACTCCAACACAATTCGAGCCTTGTGACATGGGGCGTTGTCTTGCTGGAAAATTCCATTTCCAGTTGGGAAGACAGACTCCATATAAAGGTACAATGATGTTCAGATAGTGCGCAGCTTTCATGGTCTGTTCACCCCAACTACGGGTTCCAGAGCCGCCTATGAGAAGTCCCCCAAAGCATAATACCGCCACCACCAGCTTGAGTATGATCTGCTGTACCGGGGGGGGGGGGGACCTATTCGCTTGAAAGTCGGCGTACCCTGACACGACCATCGACGTGATGAATAAGAAATCCTGATTCATCCGACCAGGCAACTCTCTTCCACTTATTCATGGTCCAATCTCGATGTTCCCGGGCTCACTGTAGGCGTAGTTGACAATGACGCTTGGTCAACAGAGACACACGAGTGGGACGTCTGCTACGCAGTCCCATATCCAACAGTGTCCACTGAACTGTGTGTTCCGAAATAATTGCACTTGGACCTGCATTGTATTGGGCTGTCAGCTGAGCCACTGTCTGGCGCCGATCTTGCTTTACCAAGCGGGACATTTTCCGACGTCCTTTTTCTTTGATGATACGTGGGCGTCAAACATCTTGGCATCTACTGCTGGTTTCACCGTCATTTATCCAATTTGCATAAATACTAACAACGGCAGATTGTGAACAACTAACAAGTCGTGCAGTTTCGGAGATACTCGTTCCGAGTCTTCGGGCCATTACAATCTGCCCTCTATCAAATTCGCTTAGATCAGGAGCCTTTCTCATCACTCGCAAAATTAAGTGTAAGACTGATTCGTTACCTTCTCCAGGAGCAGTTAAATACCATTCCCACTTAATTACGTCCACTCCACGTGATACAGACGAGTTCATTCACCACTGTGGTGATGGTCATAATGTTTTGGCTCTTCAGTGATGCTGTAGACTGAACTGATACTTTATTAGGTACACCTCACAAAATATGCAAATTGAGCGACAGTATAAATATACTGAAGCTTTTTTACTGTTAGTTAAGCGTGAAAACCAATAATGAGGAAAACCAGTGATCTGACTGATTTCCAGCGTGGCATGGTGGTAGGTGCAAGACAAGCCGAGATAGCATTTCAGAAACTGCAACTCTCCTGTACATCTCACGTACCACAGTTTCAAGGGTTTATCGAGAGTTGGTCAAGGAACAAAAACATGTAGCCATCGTGACTCCTGTTGATCAAAGAGGCCAATGAAGAATGTCAAGACTTGTGCGCGAAAACAGAAAGGTAACAATCGCACAAATTACTGCTCATTACAACTCAGGTAGCCAGAAAACAATATCAGAACGAACAACTAGTCGCACCTTGGCTCTAGAAGGACAAGAAAGTGTGCCTCCTGTGGGCACAGCAAGGATTGGGCCATTGAGGATTGGAAAAAGGTTGCCTGGTCAGACAAACCTGCTGCACCACGTTCATGGAAGGCTTAGAATATGGCGAAAGCACCATATGAAATCCATTATGTCTGGTGCGGATTTTGAAAGTTGGTGGAGGCGAAGTATTTGTGTGGGGAATGTTTTCTTGGCATGAATTGGGTCCTCTGATATCTGTAGACGGTAGTTTGAACATCAAAGCATACATAAATATTGTTGCAGATCAAGCTCACCCTTTCATGGTCACAGTTTATCCTCACGCAGATAGCTCTTTCCAGCATTTAGTTGAATTAATGCCCAAACGAATACAGGCGGTTTTGAGGGCTAATGGAAGTTCAATACGCTACTAGACAAACGAACGTAATAAAGTGGGAGCTCGGTGTAGATGATTACGTTATGCCCTGTCTTTTTCGTTGACTTCATTTGGAATATTAACATTTATTTTCAAGTTTGCAAATTTGTCGTGGAAAAAATATTACTTTATCAATTGTAGCGACAGCTGCTGATCGCTAAAACGCATGTAAGAAAAAATTAATAATTCATAGTAGAGAAATTTTCTGAAACTTAAGGGAAATTCATAGCCTGCATCTTAGTGTTTTTCCATCGTTATCAGATGGAATTATAAGAGCTATTCGTAGAAAATGGCCACAAAGAATTCGAAAGACAGGTCGTGATAAGAAACGCGCGTGGGCTGGATCGTTTCACACGCAACTGGCAACATCGACACAGAAATTGCTATAGGGACTATTAACGGCCGTAGAATGTAAAGCAGCGAGTTCTTACGTCACTTAACCGAGAAATCATCTATAAATTTAAAATTCATTGACACTTACGTCAGTTCCTGTCGTTCGAAGATCATCCGACTGGGAGAGACCCAACGAAGACGGTGGTGACTGCTATCGACACCCGGCACTGCCAGAGCTCCTGCAAGTTAAATATAGATTACTTTTTTCCCATCAATAAAATGAATAGGTCAAATATTGAGCTGTTTTCCTTCTATTTATTATTAGCAATGAATTCAAAAATATTACAAACACATTTAGTTTTATCCTAATCTTTTTTATGTAAGCGTTAAATAGCTAATTAGTCTAATGAAATTTAATATATGTATATGTTTTATAATAGGATGAGCTGCCTTGATGTACCATTTTCATATTATAATAAACAAAATATTTTACAAATAAAAAAATCAAGTATAAGGAGTGCTATGGCTCTGGATAAAGGTGTCAGGGCCATGCAACAAATCATAGCTATGCTTTCTAAATGTAAACAAACCTTGTATCGTGAGTTTAATGCAATGAGCACACAAAAGAACCCTTAGATTGACAAATCATGTTATTTTTTTAGATTCAAATACAACCATGGTATTTTTAATAAAATAAAAGCTCAAGATCAAATTACACTGAAATGCCAAAAGTCACGGGTATGCAAATTTTTTAAAAAAGGGGAAGAATCCTAGTTTTATTCATAACGACAAAGAAAATATTTCATTTTATTGATTTTTTTTTTAAAGAAAGAAAAAATTTATTTACAGTTAATTTTATCTGTTTTACTCTGCAAGTTTTTAAATTGGTGAGTTGGACATTATTGGACATTAAATTGGTGCGTTATATAATTATACTGGCTGATTTGGGTTGTTTGTTTGGTGAAATTTTGCAATATTAAAATTTGAATATAAGCGAAAAAGCCTTAATAAAGTATACAGGGTGTCTCAAAAGTCTGGTAACATGGCAGATATCTCAAAGGTGGGTGGGGAATTCATTGCCGCACTCAAATTTGACCTTCAGCTCCAAATTTAAGGTCATCCATTTGCTAACTCGAAAATATATCAAAGATAGAAAAAATCTCTCATTGCTACCCTGTAGAGCAACACCATATTAGTCTAAAAACAATTTTTAATCACACCCTTCCCCTTAAAAGATTTTGAGAAAATGGTCGAGAAAGAGTCGCGTACAGAAACCTCATGCATTGTTACATCATGATCAAACGGCCAAATTTAGGGCTTATTATTGATAGAAATACCATTAACAATAGCTGCTGTTATGTGATGTAACAATGTATAACGTTTCTGTGCGTAGGCCTTCTGTCTAGGGGTGCGTTCACTTATTCACTTGGAGTCACAACGAGTGACTCCCGTGACTCTAAGTCATTTGGTCTCCGTTTCTTTCTTCGCTCGGAGTTAACTCCCTTGACCTCCAACATCAGGGTACGCTTGGAGTCTTTCGGAGTTTGTTTCTTTATTCGCTTGGAGTGCGACTCGGGTGAACTCCCTTAACTCCTGCTTTCAAGCTAGAGTCTTCGGAGTCAAAAAATTTAATGAGAAAGACGACGCAACAATGAAGAGTGCCAACAAAGTTGTGACTTCAACGATGATTAATTTTGTTACAATGAGATATTCTTTGCGAGCGCGCTTGTTAGGAGCCGTGGCGACCACACAAACAAGAGAAGACTTTATTTCTTCAAGCTGGCGCATACGTTGTTTAACTATCAATATGGCCGCCTCTATCTTTCCAAAGTGCACGATCATAGCCTACCATAATTGGTTAGCCTTCCATTGTTGTAGGCTTGGCACGATACAAACGAAAATTTAGCTTAAATTGATCGAA
This sequence comes from Rhysida immarginata, assembly GCA_023313115.1. Classification (NCBI taxonomy): domain Eukaryota; kingdom Metazoa; phylum Arthropoda; class Chilopoda; order Scolopendromorpha; family Scolopendridae; genus Rhysida; species Rhysida immarginata. The sequence continues at coordinate 3,331,267 of JAHWFO010043354.1, forward strand.
AATTTGATTCAAGACAATTTTTTCAGAATAATTATTAATTTTTATATGCTCAATCTCAGTTCCATCTTTACGCATGAGGCCACCCTAGTCTCTATGATAATAAATTAAAATTACAATTATGGCCAGAACTTTGTTTCTATAAAAATAATAATAATAATAAAATATGTTATTGTTTATTCCTGTTAAAAAAAATAACTTAATGTTAAAGGTTCCCCATAACCTAAAGTGCCATGGGCACTGCTCATGCTTTTCTAGCGCCTCCGGAGGTTGCGAAGAGGGAAAAAAATATCTTGAATCGTTCACAAGTAGTGTTGCCAATTTAGCAGGGATGTGTCCAATTTAAAAGCTCATTTCAATATTTTGTGCATTATACATTAATTTACGAAGTAGTATAATGTGTTTATTTATTAATGAATGATTCTATACTCATTTATAAATGGAGAAGATAAAATAATAAATAAAAAGAATAAATAATAACAAGTTCACCAATGAATAATGATGAGAGTTTTTGAAGAGAATTGAAGACTTTTAAATGAATGGTAGATAGTTGCTGCGCATTGTTTAATTTTTATTAAAAATGTCCAACAAACGACAAGCGCATGAAAAAAGGCTAAATTGGCAATACTGCACGCAAATGATTTTAACGATCAAAGTCTTCGATTGTTACGTCGTTGTGTTGACTCTGAGCCATGACGGTAGTACTCTGATCACGTGATCACATTGACTCGGAGCATGACTCCGAACGAATAAGTGAACGCACCCTAGGTGGTGTTGCCCTGGCCGTGACCACCGAGAGAGAAGACCTCCGCAATGAAACTGAATACATTAGTCAGTGAATACATCACCTTTCACTTAAGGGAAAGTGACTTTGTCTTTGCTTTTGAAAAGCAAAGAAAATAGTTTTCCATTGTGAATGAAACCGCAAGTGAAAAGATCATTTTTGCTGCTTTTGTTACTTTTGCATCTAAAAATGCATCAGCCGTAAATAGCATGATGAACAAATTGAAATTGTTTGAAAAATAATAAGCGTATAAAGTTATATATGCATTGTCAAGACAACAGTAAATGCAGATGTCTATGTGGACATCATCGACTCCTTCTTAATAACCACAATTGAAGATCAATTTGGAGATAGCAACGACTTTACATTCAAGGACGACAATACATCGTCACATCGAGCCAAGAAGGTTAAGTCCCATTTGCAACAGAAAAACATCCCTACAACAATGTCATGGCCAGCCAACAGTCAGGACCTAAGCACCATGAGACTGCTTTGGTAAACAACAAAAAACCCACTAACAAAGATGAACTTAATGCTGAACTTAAATCAGTTTGGCACGACATTAGTGTTGATTATTGCCAAGAATTGTTTACTCATTGCCGAAAAGAATTATGGCCGTAATTAGGATAAAAGGTGGCCCAACTAAGTACTGACTGAGTTTGTCACAAACTGCACTGTTTATTTTGTATGCATATTCGATCTAAGACTTTTTTTCTCCAAAAAAGGGCGATCTAACACTTTTTTCCTAAGAGGGGTAACATTCGTTAACTGTTGAAATATTGTGTACTGCGTGTCTTTTTATTGCTTTAGAGGATAATAATTACTAAGGCCACCAATTATTAATAAACAAATTGTGTTAAATTAACTATTGTTTCTTTTGTGTTTATTCGGTTTGAAAATGTACAATTATCTATAGACCCTAGAGTGAACTTTTTGCCACTTTTTGCCAGGGGTTGTATATGCATTTTCTAATTTGATTCCTTCTCGTAAAAACATTATAGGGTTTCATGTTGCTATACAAATTTATTATATGATTGTTATAATTTATTTATTAAATTCTAAATTGCGCCCTATTTTTTCAGTGTTGCCGACAACTATGGGATTCGTCATGGACATTAACAGAACGTAAAAGACATGTACATCACAGAAAAAAAAAGTTACGGTTGTTTACTATTTATCGTTTTAAATTATACATCAGAACGAACATTACTTTGTAAATACTAACCAATACATTTGTTTATAATAATATTGATTCGGAGACTATTTTAGACTATGCTAACAGGACAGGCTCTCTGTAATTCACTCTGTTCATAAATATACCGGGTGATTCAGTCAATTTCTGACCATTTCACTCGAATCACGTGCAGTAGGGATAAACAATTGAAAGAATATGAGCGCCATATCGAATTTCTAAATAGTTGGAGTTTGTATTGTTGTAACGGCGCTGCATGAAAATCGTATTGTTGAAAAATGGCGCCCGCTTTATCAACAGAGCAGAAATGCAAGGTTGTCGAATGGTATTTCGAGACAAAATCACCTGTAACCGTGCAAAGAAAGTTCCGGAAGGAGTATAAGTGTCGAGACGCACCAGGCAGGCAAGCAATCATGTATTTTGTCAAGCAATTTCGTGCCACTGGATGTGTTAAAGGCAAGAAAAGAGGCGGGAGCGAAGCTCGTGTTCGAACGGCCGAAGTTGTCGAAAATGTTCGCACAAGGTTGGTCGATTCCCCTACCAAAAAATCTGTTCGCCGCCTATCCATTGAAGAAGGGCTGTCGTATACCACAACGTGGCGAACTTTGAGAAAGGATTTACACCCTGTTCCTGTATAAGATCCATGTTTATCAGGAGTTAACAGACACTGGAAGACAGAAGCGACAACAATTTGCGATGGAGTTTGGAGCAGAAATGGAAGCCAATCAGGACATTGTGGTCAACCTGTGGGTGTCAGATGAGGCCTTCTTCCATCTGTCGGTGACGTTAATAAACACAACGTTCGTTTTTGGGGTTCCCTGCACCCTCATGAGATCCATAAGTCACCTCTTCATCCACGAAAGGTTATAGCTTGGTGCGCGATTTCCAAAAGAGACATCATTGGTCCGTTCTTTTTTGAGGGCACCGTAACGTCACAGGCTTACCTTGACATGTTGGAAATCTTTTTCTTCCCCGAGCTGCGAAGGAGGCGTATACCGCTTCGACATCAATGATTTCAACAGGATGGGGCTAGGCCTCACACCTCAATCAGAAATTCGGAAATCGTGTCATTTCAAACAGGTTTCCAGATCGATTCGGGGTTGGCTTTCTTTGGCCCCCTACGAGTCCTGACCTAAAACCCATGTAATTTTTATCTCTGGGGGTGCCTTAAAGACAGTGTGTTCACTACAGCACCAAGAACCCCAGACCAGCTGCGACAAAGCATCGTCGACTGCTGCACCCTTGTGGATGCAGAAATCCTGGATAGAGTTATGAACAACTTCACCATTCGGCTGCGAGCAGTTCAAAACGTTCGTGGTGGGCACATCGGGCATATCATCAAGACTTTTCCACGGGAATAAAAACTCCGAACTGCCTAGAATATCATACTGAAATGCTAAGTTTGCAAATATTAATAGGTCAATAAATCATAGTACTGAAATGGTCAGAAATTGACTGAATCACCCTGTACATAATTGGTGCCCTGTCTGAAAGGTATGGGTAGCTAATGTAGACAAAAACAGAAAACTCATTAGAAACTTATTAGAACTTATTAGAAAACAGTACATTTGAAAATGAATGAGAATGAATGAGTTTATTAGCTTTTCAGGGTAACGACTCATTCATTCTCATTAATTTTCCAAATGTAGGCCCTGCTGTTTTCTAATAAGTATGGTTTTTGTCCACATCGGCTAGCCATACCTTTCACTTTACCCACTCGATAAAGGGGGCGGGGCATGAGATTTTTTCACCGGGTTTTTTGCTAAACCCACATTTTACATGATGCTCTACAACTTTCTAAATAACACATGAGGTCTAACTCCTACCCCTACAAAATTAAAAATTTCAAAATTTACCCCTTAACCTCCAGGGACGCGAAATGTTCTTATTTGGAATTAGTGGACATCAAAACCAAATAATCAATATTCATTCCCCCCCCCCCCCCCACCTGTTCCCCTTGAGCCGTTATTTGGACCTAAAGACGGGACACCAATTATGAAACACCCTGTATTATATCAACTTTAATATCAGATTTGTTTTGTAATTCAGCCTGTTGAAATGCATTGTTAAGGGACTGTTAATTAAATATATTGTGGTAACAAGGTAGAAAGAGTAATTTAGGAAGGGGGGTTGCATAATGCAAAGGAAAAGATATTCGCCTGCCTAGTCAACCCTGTCCAAACACTCGTGGCTGGAGGGGGAGGGTCGGTTATTTGGTTCACTTCCAGCAGGGAAAGACGTAGTGCCATGTAAATATTATAGGAATCCAACCAACTGTACTCTGCAATGGCATGCTTTTATTCTGCAAAAGATAGCATTTTCTATGAATTTAAATGCCACAACACATCGATCCATAATCGTGACAGAGAATAGCTTTGCTGAATAAGAGGAAGATTCCGATCTTTTTTTAAATTGGTCGCAGCGACTGCCAATGTGAATAACCTGGAAAACGTACGGAAAGCATTTCAGCATGAATTTCGATGGTAAAGCCATAAAAAATATTTAATGATTTAAATCAGTGACCTCCCATTTACCCCCGCTATCAGAATTGGAATAGGATTTAGAAAAGCAATCGCGACACCAGATATATTCTTTCTTCCATGATCTAGGTCTTAACGAAGGGGAGACGGGAAGAGGGAGAGATAGAGTAAAAAAAAATAAAAGGATGAATAAAGGACATGTGCAAAAAATTCCGTGACAGTCTTTCTCACCGAATGTCAAAATTTCTTTAAAAATAATGTGTTAATAGGAGAACGCAACGAGTAAAAGCCTATAAGAAGAGAACTAGCGACCACTGTGAACCTCGACGAAAAATAAAAGACTAGAATAAAGTTCCGTCTCTCGAACCAGCGATAAAAGACTTGGGTTTTTTCACCCAGATCTAGTTTTTTTCCCTATCCCAGCGACATCTGAAGAGAAACTAAAAACCCAGAAAAACTAAGATGTCGTAACCATGATTAATAAAAGGGATAGCACGTGACAGAAAAAAAAGCAACCTAGATCTGGATGGAAAAAAGTTATTTGCGGCAACACTGTCTCGAACTATTATCTATCACGTCGGCAATATACGAAAACTTTCATTTTCGTAACGATACAAACCAAGAGCATTAATTGAGTATTTGCATGGTAATATGCTTTTCCTCTCTTTAATTAATGTAATTATGAGCTCGCCCTAAAATAATTAACATAGTAATTCAAGATGAAATAGTAATTCAAGATGACTATTCCAACGAGTCGATACTTTCTTTGCAAAAACTTGCCTTAAAGAGGATATTTCCACTAAATAATGAAGACACTCATTGAGAGGACAGCGTATTGGAGTGCTCTAAGAGACGCAAAATAAGAACTGTGAAAATGTATTTACGTTTCCTGAGAAACGTGATAGCGGAAAGGGAATTATTTTAAATGCGAAGTACATGTATACTCAGGAGATGACTTGCCCTGCATAACGTACTGTTGTGCAGGTATGCTGAAGGGCTGGTAGACAGGAGTCACTGTTTCTCAACCTCTTTTTATCAATGAATGGATGCTCTCAATCGTTACGAATCCCGCTATTTATTTTACATAAATGCAAATACGCGAATATGAGAGTGAAATAAAAGGTTAAAGTAAAAAAGACTAGAAGTTTTATTTATAAAACCTACGGTATACTGTACTAAGCTTATACCGGTACAGTAACAGTTTAAAAAGCGTTTATTGCGTGAAAACAAACAAATGAAATACAGTATGCAAGAACGAGCAGAGATGGTTCTCCTTTGCGCGAGAGGGGATTTGATGTTGCACAATGCCGCCGACGAATTCCATGCCCGACATCCTGACCGCCCGAAGCCTTCAACAAGTACTCTTTCGACTCTGATGAAACGATTTCGAGAGACAGGAAGTGTTGCGGACAGACAACAGCAAGGTCGACGTCGACCACGTACAGGGACAGGTCCGCAACAAACGGCGGCCGTTGTAGCAACAATTAGGGCTTGTGGCGTACAATCGACGCGTGCCGTTGCACACGCCCTTCAAATCAGCCACTCGTCTGTGTGGCGCATCTTGCATGGTTTGAAGTTCCACCCGTTCAAGATGCAATTTCATCAAGAAATGACAGACGGTGACGAGGATCGGCGAGTGCATTTTTGCGAGATAATGATGAACAGATGCCATGCAGATGCTGCGCTATCCCGTCGTATTTGCTTCACCGACGATTGCACGTTCACTTTGCATGGGGAGGTAAATCACCAGAACTCCCATTACTGGTCCGACTGCAATCCACATTGGATAGGTGAAGGCCACACCCAGCGTCCTCAGAAAGTAAACGTCTGGGCAGGCATTATGGGTACTAATCCCATAGGCCCCTTTTTTCATTGACGGAACACTGGATGGCCCCAAATATCTTCAACTTTTAGAAGACGAGATTGGTAGCAGGCGAAAACGACATCTGGTTCCAACAAGATGGGGCACTTCCCCATTACGCCGTCTCTGTACGCCAGTATCTGGACGAAGTATTCCCTGACCGCTGGATTGGCAGAAGGGGGAGCATTGAGTGGCCGCCTCGATCCCCGGATCTTTCCCCGCTTGACTTTGTCTTATGGGGTTATGTTAAGCACAGGGTCTTCGAGACACGTCCTGCAAGCATTAACGAACTGAAGGAAAGAATTAGGCAGGTGATGGCAAATATTCTTCAGGCAATCCTAACCAATGTCTGCAGTGCATTTGGGCACCGACTAGCGTATTGCCAAGAGGTGAACGGTGAACACGTTGAGCAAATAGTGTAACTTATTCCTTTGGGAATGTAAAAATAAAATAAACACATTTGAGAAACTTTGCCACTATCTAAAACTGATTTTATGTAATTTGTTTCAGCACATGGTTTATTTTAGTGGTTGGCCGAACATTGCTCCTGCTGTCATAGGTTAGGCTTTTCCTACATACACAAGGGGCAGTTCGGGAACTTTTGAAACGCACGGTATATTCCATAATTTAGAAACCAACTTTTTGTCCACAGTTTCTCGTCCACTTTCTCTAATCTAATTTAAGCAGTGAATATAAACAAGTTAAGAGGAAAAAGGTTTTATCAAACCAAGCTTTTATAATGTTTTATTTAGTGGCAACAATACAGCTTAATTTTGCAACAATAAACAATAGATACATTTACTCTCGCCATAACGAAATGTCCAATTGTTACAACAATCAATTCGTAGTAATGAGTTAGTACCATTAGAACACGAACCAATGAACCGATTTGAAAATTTTTTTCTTTATCATAAATTGTCATCGATTCTGCATAAGTGTGTCAAATTGCAGCTCCCTAGCTTGTCGGAAAGTTGGTTTAATATTGATTACAAGATTTGACCTAAACAAACTAACACAGCAAAGTTAATAAAAGCTTATAAAAAGAGCTATTCCACTGTAAACTTTAAATAGGATTAAAAAATTGAGCTAATGTGTTTGGTGGCAAAGAGCTCATTAACAGCTCTTTCGAATTTAATTTATTTATTTGACGCCTGTTTCATTTTGTTAAGAAAGAAAAATTGATCTTGACGGGTAGCATTGTTAACTATAGAGCGAATAAGAGAACCGACGAAGTTTTACATCTTCCTTTATGTTACCGAGACCAACGAATTCAAGTTGAAGACGTGGAAAGCTTTTATTATTTGATCATTTCCAATACTATACTACATGTCTTTTCATTATTTGAATTGCAAGAGAAAAATATACTGGAGAATCATTTATTTATTTCATTTGTTACAAGAATGTTATTCTCAATATAGGGAGGGGATATTTACTCATTTGATCATTACACGCGACAGTGGGTATTAGAATGAAGTCCGCTTAGTTATTTATGGATTCTTTTGTCTGATTCTATCTCAAAAAAAAAGTTCAACGAATCCATTTCGGTCAGAGTCGCAATCCGTTAGTAGGTCACGAAATAAACAAGATGACCACGACATACAAAAAGAAAAGGATCATGATTATTTACACAGGCTTTGTGCTTTTCATTATGACATATGTTACTAGATCGCAATATGAAATGCATTCTTAAACAATTTCAAAGCCTCGTAACTCCAAGAACAAGTATTTCGTTATAAATATCCTGCAAAGCTCGTTTGTAAGCATAGTTTATTCCTTTGAAGAATTGATCTGTTTTATGGCTGTTCCGGTGGAAATGAACGGTTCGCCTCTCGAATGTACCATGGGCACCAAACATCAAACGTTCGCAGCAGTTAATCGCCGACTACGATAAACAGGACAAGTCAGGCCGATAAGAGCCAACTATGGTGCTTCAAGAACTGTTCGAACATCTGATGTTGAAGAAAGCATTGTAGATCACGTTCACAATCCTACCATCAGTACAAGAAATACTGCAGCAGCAGAACATGTATCCTGAGGGCAGTTGAGGAGAAATTGATTGCCTATCACTGTCAAATGTCAACCTCACCTTCTCGTGGTGATGCCTGTTGCCACGTGGGCTCTGGCGACCGAATATCCACCGGGATAAGTGGACCACTTTAGCGAGAAACATGATGGCTCCTAGAGAAGGGCACCGACTTGTCCCTGGAACACTAAATCGTTCCAAAAGGCGGATGAGACTTTATAAGTCTTGTTGTAGGCAGCAGTTCCACGAGGCAGAAGGTAAATGATATCGGCTGGGCTCATGACCAGAAAACCCACAAGCAAGGACGTATCAACTGAAATGGCTTGTGGTACTGCGCTGTAGAAAAGAAAGGGACTTTACTACAGAATCTTATCCCATGAAAACTCAAAATGTCTAACGCATCAAATGCTAGTGAAGAGTCATACGCCCCGACCGACAACCGGCGCTTAAGGCCCAGGACCTTAAGTGTGAAATTGATTATTGATTACAGAAAGGTGGGTAACCAGGCCATCTGCAGAAAATATGCGACTGGAAACAATCACAACTTCCCAACACTACTCAAAATTTGCACCTGGAATGTCCAAGGGCTGAAAAGAATTGGGAAATTCCAAATCGTGGAAAAAGCTATTGAAAAGATTGCAATCACTGGCCTCTCAGAAACACATTGGCGAGAAAGCGGGCATTTTACAACATCTAATGGAAATCTAACAAAATCTTCAAGTAATCAAAATAACTACATCAATAGTGTTGCCATCATATTGCTTAAAGAAGTCAAAGACTCTTTAATTGGCTACTCAAATGTGATAGAATCTTAGCAGTTAAGCTGAAAGCCTCGCCCATCAATTTGAATGTCATACAGATGTATGCGCCGACATCAGACGCCTCTGATGAAGAAACAGATGAATTCTACGAAAACTTAATCGATACACTAAACAAAATCCCACAAAGGGAATTACTCTTTGCCATTGGTGGCTTCAATGCTAAGGTGGGTGCAAAAATGATAATGCACGTTCATCAATGGGAAAATTTAGATTGGGAATTGGAAATGAAAGAGGAACAAATCTCTTGGATTTCTGCTTAGAAAACCAACTATTCATATCTAACACCAATTTTCAACACCACCCCCGCCCAGAATTGATTACACATGGCGTTCCCAGATGGCTTCACCAGAAACCAAATTGATTACATTTTTGTAAGATCAAGGTGGAAAACATCTATTAAAGATGTCAAGACATATCCTGGAATGTACTGTGGCAGTGACCATAATGCACTGGTTGAAGAAATTAGCCTCAAACTACAAACGAGAACAGAGCTCTAAAAGAAGCAGTTAAACAAAGACTCTGGCTCAATAAATCAGCAGTTAGAGGGGAATTTAGGATCTCAAAGGAGACATGGATCTCAAAGGAGACATGGAACTTGATTGATCAACGCATAAAACTTAAGAATAGACACAGAGACAATGCACCAAACAACAGTCACTACCAAATGCTTAGCAAAAACTTCAGCAAATCTCTCACAGGAGATAAAAGTAATTATATTAACAATATATGCAAGGGTACGAGGGCAATGCCACAAAGAATGAACCGAAACAACTCTTCAAAATTGTCAACATTCTTTCACGAGCTTTTCAAACAAAGTTCCTCCCAATAAAAGATGAAAATGGAAGATGATGAAAATGGCGCAACTACTGTGAAAATTTAATGTGTTCTGAAAGCCAACATAATGAAGAAGATTATGCTCTTTCAGAATCCCTAGACCCATCGGAACCTATACTTCTTTCAGAGATAAGATGTGCAGTAAACAATTTGAAAAGCTGCAAATCACCAGGAACAGATAACATCTGTGCAGAAGTGCTCACAGCAACTGGTGAACAAGTTCTTTCACGCACTGTGCAATAAGATCTGGAATACATCCACTTGGCCAATCGATTGGACAGAATCCACTTATATTCCAATCCAAAAAAACGGACCAGAAAACGAATGCCAAAATAACCGAACCTTCGCACTGGTAGTAAAATTTTGCTTCACATCATTCATGAAAGATTGAAACCATTTATTCTCCCACAGATATCTGAAGAACAGACAGGTTTCATTCCAGGCCGAGGGACTAGGGAACAACTCCTTAATCTAAGATAAATAATTGAAAAATGCTATGACACAACATCAAAGCCTGCATTTGTTTCCTTGACTATTCAAAAGCTTTCGACCATCTCCTCGAGCCATCTATGGTCTATTCTCTTGGAAATGGGTATTCTCAAGCATCTTGTAAGGTTAATCAAAAACCTTTACGCAGCAAACAGTTTCTTTATTCGAATAGATGGTACCCTCTCCCAACCATTTAAAGTCAGTAATGGGGTAAGACAAGGGTGTATCTCTCCACTCCTCTTTAACATCTATGGAGAATGGATAATGAGGAAAGCATTAGAACACTGGAATGGTGGGATACGAATTGGGGGCAAGTATTTAAGTAACCTGCGCTATGTAGATGACACAACGCTCTTTGCATCATCTGAAGAGGACATGGCAGAATTCATTAGCATTATCGAGAGGCTGAGCTCACAACTTGGACTCAAGCTCAATCGATCAAACTGTCATATTATGATTGTGAATCGAGACTGCACATCACCCTCACTTTCTCTTATCACAGATATAGAGCTAAAAACGGAAGTTACATATTTGGACTCTTTAATCTCCAACAAAGGAAGCTCCACAGGTGACATTAAAAGAAGTATAGGAATTAAGAAGAGTGCATTAGGAGGGCTGACAAAAATGTGGAAAAGTCATCATATTCCAAAATCCACTAAAGTGAGATTAATGAAGGCCTTCGTCTTTTCAATCTGGATCTGAAACGTGGACCTATGGATCTAAATGAATGCTGCAGACCGTAAGCGCATTGAGGCGTTCGAAATGACCAGTTGAAGAAGACACATAATCAGGCAGAATGGCTTGGGCAAGATTATCATTCAAGGCAAAATTAATGACAAGAGACCTAGAGGTCGCCCACCTCTCCGATTCACGGATGGAATAACTATTCTTACAGGCCTCACTGTTTCCGAAGCTGCAAGAAGGGCCAAAAACAGAGAAGAATGGCGGAAGACAACCAGAATGGCGTTCGGAAGTGAACAACGAACAAGATGATGATGATAATGAGACCATGTATCTCACAGTACCGTATGATAAAAACCTACTTTATCCATATCCTTTGCAGAAAATCTAGAGCTTCTCCCCAGCAGATTTTCCATTAAGATTGGGGAATATACAAATTCATTTGCATTGTGTGTAATTTTCCTATATTTTGATTACCTAGTTAGTTTCTGAGAAAAAAACGTGATTCATAACTTTCTACCAACTCTTGCATCTACACACGCTGACCAATAAATTAGAAGCATCTGTGAAACATATGTACATTTGTTTTAATCCGTTTTTATTCATTTGTTTTTATTGCGTCTGTGATTCAAGCGCGTATTATCACTTATTTAAGAAGTTGGGTGAGTCCAATCATAGAACTTGATCAACTTGGGGAAAAAGACGGATATAACTCAACTCGAAAAGGTACTCACTGTTGGTCTTCGTCTAGCTGAAACAACGAAGAAGCTGATTGGATTCTCAAAAGGAACGATAATTCAGAGTATTCAATTGTTGAAAAAAATGATCCCAGTCTTTGTCTAAAAGGGTAACTGTGGCTCAAACGAGGCCACATCCACTGTACAACAATTGACAAACAATTTTATCCAAGGCAGAACTGTCCGCCGGGAACTGAAATGTATAGGAATAATGATATCTGAAACCTCATGACCTATTGTGAAGACTGGAAAAAGATTGTGATCTGACGAATCACAGTACAACGTTGTTGTGTACTGATGATCCGCAGAAGATTTGGTGGGAGCCCCATGAAGCATACCTTTTCAAGACAATTCAAAATTCTGATGGTGGCGTCATGCTATGGAGCTCTTGCTGCTTGTCACGACTTTTATTATGCTGGGACAGGTCAAGGACCTTTAGTTATCACCTATTCCCCCAGAGGCTAGCATAAGTCGAAAACAGAGAAGGAAAAGGCGAGAGTTTTAAATTCTATTAATAATTTTAATAGATTCATTGCGGTAATATGTTACAACGTATTTAAAGAAAAGCATGAGTAACTTTAAAAGGTCCCTTGGAACCATACATTTGACGGCTTCAGGCCCCTCCAGGGCTGCGTTACAATCTAAGAGAGTGTCCAGGTTCCGTTGCTTGGGGACTAGCCAGTGGCCCTTGAGTTGCTTGGGGACTATCAAAGAAAGTTGATAGTTGGTAGTTGATTCCTGACGTAGCTAACACGGAGCACGTCGACCCAATCGGGTTTGGGAGCACGAGGGCGGTATCTGTAAGAATGGAAACAAGCACAGGAAAGTATTTTGTCCGGCGACTTAATAGTTAAGCGTCGGCGGCCCTCCCGAGCGAGTTCCGATTTATTCTTCTTAACCGAAGCTATCACTAATAATTAATAACAATAGCACTTAACACTGAGACGGTAAATATCAAACAAAGTTTACAGGGCATTAACTTATCTTCTAGTTTGACTTACAGGATAGGCTGACCGTCGAAACCAAGCGCGACACGCAGCTTGAGTACTCAGCGCGGTCGCGACTTGCAATGGGTTGATTGGCGGTAGATCCTATCCGTTCCGTACTCGGCCTGGCTACTGGCGTCACTGGCTCTGGATTACACGTCTCTTGGCTATGTGGCTAGCGTGGCTCGATGCCCTCATTGAGTGCTGGCGGCGGAACCGATTCGTCCTCTTCGCTATCGGCTGTCTCTGGGGCGGGTGGCCTGTGAGTCCTCCGGTAGTGTTCCGTCTGCTGGGAAAGTGTAGTGTTCCGTCTGCTGTCTCACTGACTCTTGAGGTGTCTTCCACGATGGGCTCTTTGTCGGGTTTCTGTAACACCTTCTCTGGCTCGGTGTGATCCCCTCTATTTATCAGACGCTTCTCCGGACAGAAGACTTCTGTAGTCGGTTCACAATGCACGTCTATAAGATTCAAAACAGGGTCCGCATTAACATTTGATAATCTATAAGTCCGTGCACTTGCCTGAGGTAAGGGTTGCCTTCGTTCGTGATTATTTGGTGGGTGAAAAGTCTTACTGATCCGTTCCCTCTTTCGATGACGAGTGCGAGTAGCTTGTCCGGGTCTGTCTCGGGGAATTCGGCTGCTTGATCCGTAGCCTCGGTATTCCTCCTTCATGCGATGGCCCGAGCTTCTTTGCTTCGCGCTGGTCCCACGGGTCGTTTGCTTTTCACTTCCATTAAATGACGGATTGCCTGAGAGAGCTCCTCGAATTTATTTATGACAAGAACAGAATATGAAAGGCTGCTTACGATATGCCCAAGTTCCTTGTTCGCATCTGGCTGGGAAATCTCGTCCAACGAATACAGCTTGGTCTCCAGATCGTCCCTGCTTTCGTTCCGTCTTGATTTGGCCTCGGGAATCTCTCGGTCTTTGACTCTGGCTGCCTCCGAACTCTCTGCCTCGATTAAGTCCCCGGGCGGCCTTTTTATTCACCCCTCTGCTGAATACCACTTTTCTGAGCGAATGGGCGACGAGAATCTTCTTTCTCGAAACTTCGGCGCTGTCTAAAATCATTTCTCCGCCAATCTTTTTACTGGCCCCGCTCTCCGTGGCTTAACCTCTAACTTAGCCTTTGTCTGATCATTTCTCTCGGTCGTTCTCCTTCTCGTCCACGACAAATGATCTGACACTGCTGTATTCATGGAAAGTCGGGTGCATTTTACTGAAAAGCTGAACAATGCTGCTGACGACAATGTTGCACTTTTATTTTGCATATGACGGTTCAGCAGTATTTTAACGAGCACGAGGATGATTCTCATCATTTACCCTGACCACCCAAGAACTCTGATATCAACCGTATAGAGCAGAATGCTCGAAACATGTTGAAATCATATAGTCGAGAGCAAGATCCTGTTCGAACAAATCTTTGAGAACTAAGGGAATGTCTGGCGAACGTTTGGTCCTACGTTGACTTAAAAGTGCTTGAACACTTTAGTGATTCTAGGCCAATCAGCATATATGTGCTGCAAATTCGAACAAATGGGGGTCTTTTAAAATATTAAAATAGAGGTTTCTAATTCATTGGTCAATGTATGTAGATTTAACTAAATCTACAATAGGTTAAATACTATGCCTCAATGTTAATAAAAAACAAATTAAAACTTGAGGTATTAACTAGATTTACGGTAAGACGATTTTTCTCCACCTTTCTCAATTATCTTGTCTTAAGTAAAGATTTGTTTATACCGTATTCTCGAGACAAAAAAAATGTTTCAAGATGTTAATTTATCAAATCAAATTTAGTTTAATACCTTCCCACGGATTTTCTAATTAGTTCCGCTAAAGCTTCACATATTGTCTGCTAACGATGCACGACAGATGGATGATAAATTGATGCATTAGAAATTGGCACTGCCATTGTACTTTATTCATATATGAAGGTTTTTCTGAAAAGTAATCAAATAAACATCTTTCGGCAGTTCATATTAAATTCTGCATATTAAACCGTTCAGTTTTGACACGACTATCAAATGCTAACTTATGTCGAATTAAATTATGCTTATATCAATACCAATTATAATTTTAACGTGTTAGTGATTTTCAACGCAAAAGCCCCCTTTTTGCCAAAAATCTATCCTGTTTTCTAATGTTTGATTTATTTATAACAGTTGTTTAAAGTCTTATTTTTTAAAAGGCTGCTTAATATCGCCGTTGGGAAAAAAAAAGGTTTGCTAGATCGGACGGGCAAGCATAATCGATATTTTCTGGCCGTCACTGTTACCATAAATGCCACCCGCCTAAGAAAGCTGGTCCACAAGTTCAACCCGTCCTTGAAACTTCGAAAATAAACAAATAAAAAAAAAGAATAATAAAAAGTTTCTTTATTCCACATATATGACGACATAAAAGTTATAAAAAGCAAAAACCATTGTCAACATTTTTCTAACATTACTTTGCAATTTTATTCCTTTTTCTTTTTAACGCTCTATGTAAATTACCCTCACTAATTTTACAATTTAATTTTTCTAAAGTAGGTTCTTGTTCTTACTAGGTAATTGACTTTCTTCTGGAAGTTTTGCTTTTGCTAAATTAACAAGCTTATCAAATACGTACACTTTTTCTTTCAAGATGAAAACCAATGAACTGTTTTTCAAGCTGATGAGCATTCAGTAACAATTTACTAAGATATTTTACTTTTCCTTTAGACAAAAAAAGAAATATGTCCAGAAATTAAAAATAAAAATTAAAGTCATGTTAACTTTAGTGAACTTCAGTGGTGCCTCAGTGCAGTGCAATGATGACTCTCTGGCTGTGGTTGAACCTGTGACATCACTTTTATAATCGCTTTTTTTCTCCTGGCCCGACCCTTTTTATTTCAACCGTGCTTAATACATTAAGAAGCGCATTAAGAAGCATGAGCAATTTAGAAAATTATCTTTAAATAGAGGTAGGCAATTTCCAAAATAATGACTTAAATGATTCGATTTACTGGAACCCCGATTTTCTAAAGGAGAAAGGGTTCAATTTCTATAACAAATTCGAATCTATGCATTAAGTATATGCTATCAACTCGAACATAAACGTGAGTATATGCTTTTAAATATATTTTGAATATAAAAACGACCATCTGATAACAAGAAATTACTTTCAAATGTGCAACATTTGAATTTTGGAATCAAGATTGTAACGCTTTCCCCTGAAGTTTGCTATGCATTAGACTTATGTTGGACGATTAACAGTATCTGACCACAACTGGACGAAAGACCATTCTCTATAGACCAATTTAATTTTTAAATGGAAGAGACTGATTGGTCTCGTATATGACTTTGGAATTCACGCTGCAATCCAATTATACTGATATTTCACTTTACACCATTGTCAGAATTGCGTTTACTCTAATCGATTATTGCTCTTTTGCGCAACAGTGCAAACAAACGATCGATAAGCAATCGGGGTAATGTCTTCTGGTAAAGTTGAATTTAGATTTTATCCATATAAAATAATTCGAGAAAGTCTGTGTTACTCATCAACTTGGTTAGAATTAAGTCACGGATCCAGAATGAGCACACTATCAAGACAGGAACAATTCTCTGTACTAATCACCGGCTCTGCATGATTTAATTATAATTATTAAATAAAAGTACATGTAATAAATTATTGTATGCCTCATAAGAGATAATATGAAATTCTATTCAATAAACTAGAAACTCCATCCGAAAATCCTTTTATGGTATATATTTTCGAATTCTCTGAAATGACGAAAAGTATAAAGACTTAATCAAATCTTTTCTGTTTCGTGTTTACATAAGAGAACACTTTTTTACAAGAACGCTTTGAGTTTTCACAAACATGTAAAATTACTTTATCATATTTATACTAATTAAACAATAAATGTTTTAAAAAATTACACTTACTAAAGCGTGTCTAAGAAATTGAGATGAAATCAATAAAACTAGATAAGTTTCTCTTTAAAGCTTACTAGAATAAGAGTTACTCTTTTACTTAAATGGAATAAAAAACTATTGACATAACAAATAAAAAAACTTATATGTATATTTAACTAAAGTAGGAGAATGGTTAAATAAGAGTATACCGTTTAATGTGCAATTTCGTTTAAGGTGGGAAGAGGCCAAAAATTTTCTCCATTCCTCGTCAGCCCCTCAGCTTAACAATAGAAACAGACGGAAAGAGCCAAAGCTGGTCTAGACTAACGACCGACCAACTAGGGGCTCTTCTCTTCCTTTTATTGATCGGTTTTAAAGCTCGAGAGACACTTCAAGTGGCGCGGATCGATCAACTGCGATTGGCTACCTCCTCCCACCCCCTTTATTACCAGCCACTCACTTCGACACACCAACTATCGGTGGCGGTAAAAACGAATGATAAAAGGCATTTGCAAAGGTACTTCTAAAAATAAATAAAAATCAAGACCAAAAATATGTTTAAAAACTAGAAAAATGATCTCGTAAAGCTGAAGGATTTAAAGCCATATAATATTAAATGGTTAAATCACATTAGGAACATTTGAGTTTGCCATCCGCTACTGCGTGTGACAATTGGGTAATTTATTGGGTCATTAAGTTGTGAAATGTTATCGAAGCTAATGATTATGCGAGATCGATTTAAACGGATATACCAAAAAGGTTAATCTACAAACTTATTAAGGATCGATACCATGGAAACAAAATTTAAATTTAAATTCTGAGTATTACAAAATTTACTACTAGATTTATTTTTTGTACAAAAATATACAATGATGTTCTAAGAATTAAAATAATCTACTTTATCCTTTCATTCTCCTAAAAACTGAGCTTATCAATCAATCATATTCTCCCCGCCTCTCTTAAAAAATGAACCGTTCAAGCATTATTAGGAAATGGAACGTTTTTCCCGATAAGTATCATTCAATAATACAAAATTCAGTATTTCTAAGACGTAAAATACTTTTTTTTTTTTAACAGATGAAAGAATATAATGAAAAGAAGAATTGCAAGCAAAAAAAATTCCTTTATTTTATTAACATTGATTTTTTTTTCCTAATTTGCTTAACTGAAAATGAAGGGCGTACTAAAGCAAGCGTTTTATTAATAATGAACGAAGAAAAGACTCCGGTAAGTTTTCTTAATAAAATAATTATGCGAAAAATTATGTTAAGCTTCCTTAAAAATTATTTATAATGAAACTGAATAAATATCTGAACCATTAATATGTAAAATGATAAATGTATAAAAAATAAAATATTTTATAAGCTCTCTATCGACGGCTAAGCAAAATGCAAGGAGACACTGCAACTCGTTTTATTGATGTCCTTAGAAAAATTATATTTATATACCGGGTGGGCAAGAAATAACGTGAGGTGTTCAGAGCTCGCTAGCGGGAATTCTATTAGGCCAAATGCAGTACATTTTGGTGTATATACTTAGTGGAACATGCAGTTTCGATTTCTGCAAAAAAAAATAAAAAAAAAAATAAAAAAATAGTACCAAAAGTCGCCATAGGGGGCGCTTATTTCAAGAAAACAATGAATACATTTGCATAAGCGCGTTCCGTGTTGAGCAATCATGACAATAAAAGGCAAGGCTGAGGATTTCCCATCATTCACGAACGAATGGCCTGACGATGACGCTTACTCTGCCTGACCGGACGTTATTAGTCAAGTTGTTTTATCAGAAGAGCGACAATGCAAGTGCTGAAAACTTACGGAAAATGATTGAAAACTTACGGAAAATGATTGAACGATTTGAATCTACCGGAACTCAAGGAGTGCAACCAGGCCGGGGACGCAAACGAATCAGGCAGCAACACGTTGAAGAAGTTGCAACTGCTGTTGTGGAACAGGAGATGACTACTGTGCAGGGTACCAGCAGTGCACACGCAATAGCACGCCAAACATATCCCATATTCGACGGTGAGGAAAATATTGCATAAGATATTGACATTTTATCCCTATAAACTGCCACCTGTTCAACAATTGCTTCCTGGAGATGAACGTACCCGAACTGACTTTTTGTTGAGATTTTTAGCACGTATGGAAGTGGATGATGCATGGCCATGGCAAATTTTATGGAGTGATGAGGCACATTTTTATTTGAATGGTGATATCAATACCCACAACTGCCGTATTTGGGCTGCATCAAATCCACAAGTGTGTCTGCCAACTCCTATGCATTCACCGAAACTAACAGTATGGTGCGGCTTTACTGCTTCTTTCATCATCGGCCCGTACTTTTTTGAAGAAATCCGTCCCCGTGGACCGGTGACTTGTGAATTCTGCCAGGTATGCCGATATGCTAGAGAATTTTGTGATACCACGATTGCAGGAAAAGGGTTGTCTGGATTCTACCATTTTTATGCAGGATGGTGCGCCACCGCACATCGGATGTCAGGTGCAGCAGATCTTGCGAGAACGTTTTTCAGACAACTGAATAATTAGTCGTGCATTTCCCATGGTATGGCCACCTAGGTCGCCTGATCTCAACCCTTGTGATTTTTGGTTATGGGGATATTTGAAAAGCCTTGTGTATAAAGCACATGTTCCTGACCTCTCAACCTTAAAGGATCAAATAACGTTACATATCAGACTAATTAATGCAGATATGCTGCGAGCTGCCGTTGAAAATGTCGTGTACCGCATGCAGCTATTGGAACAGCACACTGGTGGTCATATTGAAACACATTTGTAATTAAAAATAAAACATTGTTTATTGTTGTTACTAAAGTTGGTTAGTACGGTATTTGTTCATTTGACAATTAGGCATTCATTGTTTTCTTGAAATAAGCGCCCCCTATGGCGACTTTTGGTACTATTTTTTTTTGTTTTTTTTTGCAGAAATCGAAACTGCATGTTCCACTAAGTATATACACTAAAATGTACTGCATTTGGCCTAATAGAATTCCCGCTAGCGAGCTCTGAACACCTCACGTTATTTCTTGCTCAACCGGTATTACACAAAAGTAATCACTGAATAAAATAATATCATATGGAATGTTAAATTAATAATATATTGGAAAATTTGAAAATATTTAAGTATAAATAATAAACTGTACGTATTCTTAAGGAATTCAATTTTGAAGAGATAGGATTTTAAGATAAGGAATTCCTATTTTCGTATGTACATGTTTTGAGCATTTTGAATTTTAAATAGCTAAACATTTGTTCCAATAACTGCGTTACGCCCAATATTGCTTCAGATAGTGAGAATAATAAGGACAGGAATTAGCAATATGATATGGTTAATACTATCATCTTCACGAGTTAACTCTACTATGGACTTCGTACGAAGAGACGTCACTTCCTTAGTGATTCGCCATCTTGGTTCCACACAGCCGTTGCTAGGAAGAGTTTAAACCATTTTCTCCTTTTGAAATTAATTTTGGATCGTCATAAAAAACGTAGCAATACAATAAAGTCTTATTGCAGACATTCTGATCGCTTATGTAGCCAAACTAGTCTCCGAATCAGCATATCTAATGCTTAGCAACGACATGTGTGGAACCAAGATGGCGCGTTGCCAAGGGGTGGAGC
>JAHWFO010043354.1:3366673-3417399 GCA_023313115.1 Rhysida immarginata
GTGTGTTTCCACAACAAAACGGCGTCTAGTAGAAGCAGACTTGAATGGTAGGCGTCCTGCAAAGAAACCTCTCGTTGCAGCAGCCCAATTTGCCTCTGCAAAGAAGCACCAGCACTGGAACTTCAACGAATGGGCGAAAATCCTCTGGAGTGACGAATCGAAGTTTCTGCTTTATGGAACAGACGGAATACAGTATATTCGACGCCCCAAGAACAAGCGCAATAAAAATAACCTCCTCTCTTTGAAGGGCGATGTATCGCTTCGATTACATGGTTAGAGGTGGGATATCAGCCAGGGTCCTCGTCCAGATTTCAGACAAAGAAATAATATGCGAAGGGAACTGTAGAAAAGCTAACGTTGCTAAAAGAGCAGAAGAGTTAGCGTGTAAGCTACGAATATTAAGACTAAAGAAGAAAAAAGGGAAGGAGAATTTTGAAAAAGGTTCGAAATAGAAGTGTTAAATTCACTAGTTAAAGTTAAGTTAGTAGAAGATGACATTAGGATGGAAGCCGAGAGGGAGAAAGACTGGGTAGATAAGACTAAAAATAAATTACATGCTTATCTAATAACAGTGTATTGTAACTATAATAGGGTATATAATATTAGCTGAGGTATCATTATCTTAATGTAATTTTAAATATATTTTTGAAAGATATTTATGGAATTGGTATAGCATTTAAGATCATTATTTTGTGAACACACATAAAAGACTTTTTTACAGCAACAAGTTATAAAATAATTGAGATATTTTTATTTACAGGATGATTCAGTCAATTTCTGACCATTTCAGTACTATGATTTATTGACCCATTAATGTTTACAAACTTAGAATTTCAGTATGATATTTTAGGCAGTTCGGAGTTTTTATTCCCGTGGAAAAGTCTTGATGATATGCTCAATGTGGCCACCACGAACGTTTTGAACTGCTCGCAGCCGAATGGTGAAGTTCATAACTCTATCCAGGATTTCTGCATCCACAAGGTGCAGCAGTCCACGATGCTTTGTCGCAGCTGGTCTAGGGTTCTTGGTGCTGTAGTGAACACACTGTCTTTAAGGAACCCCCAGAGATAACAATCACATGGGTTTAGGTCAGGACTCGTAGGGGGCCAAAGAAAGCCACCCCCGAATCGATCTGGAAACCTGTTTGAAATGACACGATTTCCGAATTTCTGATTGAGAAAGTCTAGCACTTCATTAGTGGTGTGAGGTCTAGCCCCATCCTGTTGAAACCATTGATGTCGAAGCGGTATACGCCTCCTTCGCAGCTCGGGGATGAAGAAGGTTTCCAACATGTTAAGGTAAGCCTGTGACGTTACGGTGCCCTCAAAAAAGAACGGACCAATGATGCCTCTTTTGGAAATCGCGCACCAAGTCATACCTTTCGTCGATGAAGAGGTGACTTATGGATTTCATGATTGTGCTGGGAACCCCAAAAACGAACGTTGTGTTTATTAACGTCACCTGACAGATGGAAAAAGGCCTCATCTGACACCCACAGGTTGTCCACAATGTCCTGATTGGCTTCCATTTCTGCTCCAAACTCCATCGCAAATTGTTGTCGCTTCTGCCTTCCAGTGTCTGTTAACTCCTGAGAAACATGGATCTTATACTGAAACAGGTGTAAATCCTTTCTCAAAATTCGCCACGTCCTGGTATACGACAGCCCTTCTTCAATGGATAGGCGGTGAACAGATTTTTTGGTAGGGGAATCGACCAACCTTGTGAACATTTTCGACAACTTCGGCCGTTCGAACATGAGCTTCGCTCCCGCCTTTTTTCTTGCCTTTAACACATCCAGTGGCACGAAATTGCTTGACAAAATCCATGATCGTTGCCTGCCTGGTGCGTCTCGACACTTATACTCCTTCCGGAACTTTCTTTGCACGGTTGCAGGTGATTTTGTCTCGAAATACCAATCGATAACCTTGCATTTCTGCTCTGTTGATAAAGCGGGCGCAATTTTTCAACAATACGATTTTCATGCAGCGCCGTTGCAACAATACAAACTCCAACTATTTAGAAATTCGATATGGCGCTCATATTCTTTCAATAGTTTATCCCTAATGCACGTCATTCGAGTGAAATGGTCAGAAATTGACTGAATCACCCGGTATAAAGTTGTATTTCCATGTCATCTACCACTTGTTGAAAAAACTCGCTAGTCTTATTGTTCCGTTAGGATAAAAGCCAAAATTTGTACTCGTGCCTTATTTTCTGAGCGCTACTGTATATAAACATGCTTGAAAATTGGTTCATGCCACAGCTGCGAAATTCTTATATCAACCGGATGATGTTCCGCTACAGTTTCTCCGCCAAGTTCGTGAATTCTTGAACACTATCTTGCTAAACCCACAGAAATTTTGTCAAGCCGCTGCAATTATTTGTTTATTATTTATATATTTATTTTATTTATAGTGAACTCATTTCCATTGAGTATACCGGGTGAATACAAAAGTTTGAACCCTCCTTTTATTTTTTGAACCGAAGCAGATATGTCAGTTTTGATGAATCCAATGAATAGGAAGTTGTGGGTGGCCTATCCCATGGTGCACTTTTCATCATCCCAAATATGCAAATAAGGACACATTCAAAATTTATCTCAAAAACCGTAAGGGATAGAGAAAAAAACCCAATTGCAAACTTGTTCAGCATAAAAAAACAAACAAAACAAAAAAAAATCATCCAAATCGGACCAACCAATCACCCACAATCACGTGGTGACTGCACAAACAAGTTACTACAAACAGTTTAAAAAAAAAGTTAATCAACAAAATGCTCGGTGTGACGACCGTGGGCACCATAACACAATTGGGCACGGAACCTAACTGACGCCAAAATATCGGCAAGCATGGCTGGTGTCACTCCTCGGCACACTTCCTGGAATCGTTGAACCAGATCGTCCAGGGAGGTGGGCTGCGTAGCATAAACCTTGTCCTTCAGGTATTCCCACAAGAAAAAGTCAAGTGGTGTAAAATCAGGGGAGCGGGGTGGCCAACGAACTAGTCCTCCTCGGCCAATCCATTGTTGTCCAAACATCTCACTCAGACACTCGCGAACGACCAACCCGAAAAGTGGAGGAGCTCCATCATGCTGAAACCACGTGCGCTGATACGAGGCCAATGGCAAATTGTCAATGAAGTCTGTGACTACCACGTTGAGAATTTCAGCCCGGTAGCGTTCTGCAGTCAGTGTTTCTTCGTAAAAATACGGTCCAACCACAGTGTCATTGTACAATCCACACCACACATTGATTCTCGAGTTCACTTGATGAGTTGCTTCTCGCAGACATCGTGGGTTTTCGTCTGCCCAATGATGATGGTTGTGCCTGTTGATAACTCCATCCCTGGTGAACTGGACTTCATCTGTCCACAACACCTCATGAATGAAGTTTGGATTGTCATCCAGGCAGGTAAGTAACCAGTTGCAGAAGGCGGCCCTAGCAACATAATCCAATGGCAGTAACTCCTGGTGACAATGAATATGGTATGGGTGAAAATGATGTGCGTGTAGAATGTTGAGAACAGTTCTCTGATGGCACCCAACATCTGCAGCAATTGCTCTGCTGCTTGTGTGGGGATTTGCAGCAACTGCAGCCAGAACTAGTGTTGTTGTATCCTCGTCGCCTTGTGCCCTTGGTCGTCCTCGTTCTGCATTAATATTCCCTTTAACCTCGAATCTTTGAATAATGTGACGCATTGTTTGACGAGATGGATGGCGTTCGTTAGGGTATCTGTCTCGATACAACCTAACTGCAGCATGTAGGTTTCTACTTGCCTCTCCGAAGCAGAAGATCATGTTGACCATTTCCGGAACAGTGTAGCTTGCCATCTTGGAATTGTTCTACCTTCTGTGTGCTGAAACATGCCTTTTATTTGCTTTTCCGCATGAAAGTGAATGTGAGTATGGTAATTTATGTTAATTTTTTGAATTGCATTGTTTACATGGTGGAAATATCAACATTCAGTTTTCCTTGTGCAGTGTGACTGTTTGTAAGCTACTAACAGTTCACCATGAGATTGTGGGTGATTGGTTGGTCCGATTTGCATGATGTTTTTTTGTTTTGTTTGTTTTTTTATGCTGAACAAGTTTGCAATTGGGTTTTATTCTCTATCCCTTACGGTTTTTGAGATAAATTTTGAATGTTTCCTAATTTGCATATTTGGGATGATGAAAAGTGCACCATGGGATAGGCCACCCACAACTTCCTATTCATTGGATTCATCAAAATTGACATATCTGCTTCGGTTCAAAAAATAAAAGGGGGGTTCAGACTTTTTGTATTCACCCTGTTTAAAAAACAATCGATAGTCATACAAAGTAGGGAGATAATCATAGTTCGCGGATAGACTTTGCAAGATTCTGAAATAATGGTATTACATTTTCAGAATGGCTACTCATAATGCTGTTTTGAAGAAATTTTTTATAAGAGGGGGTTAATTTTTGAAACTTGCCTGGAATGCTGGGTAATTTCTCCGGAGCTTTTCCTGACGATGACGTAAGCGCTTTCTTATCAGCGACATTGATTACTACCTGAAAAAAAATTATAGCTGTTATTAAATAAAGCAAGCAAATCTTTTTTTTTTTTTTCGTCGGTTCAAGAGTAAATTTATTTATATGCATACAATAAAAATATTAGAGATTTCTAATTATATAAATCTATTGTAGTCGATAAATTGTAATTTTACATTCTCGTTAGTTCAAATGCATTAGTACTGTAGGAGTCAGAGATTCTGCACAAAGTATTGGTAAGTTAATAATAGAATTAAATGTAATTTCCATCTATTATACCAGTAACTATTGTCCACTAGAATATGTTCACATGGCTTGCAGAATGAGGAATACTGCATTGCCTATAAGAAAAAGCAAAACTGATAAACGTATCGTGGAGTTAAAATAAATATAAAAATGGAGTCATCGTAGATATACTGTGTTGCTATTAAATTCTGAAGTATTATCATGAGGACTTATAATGCTTTTTCTTTCAATTGTTTCAACTTATATGAGTACATTTGAGATGGACAATAATTTTTTATACAATTATTTAACTTCACTTGTTTGTATGTTTGTGCGCAAATTCACCTTAAAAATTACAGTAAAAAGTAAAAAATATAATTAAACAAAATGTAAGACGAAAGTGTGTGCTTTAAAAGTTTTTATTTTATATATTTTTTTCTTTTTGTAACGGTAGAAATACAGCGGACAATACCATTAACAGAGTGTAATCGCTATTGTTTTATACGGCTGGATCCTACGTTCACTCTGTATTCCAACAAAATAAGGATTGAGGCTATCTAACATTGCGAAATATTCGCAAACTCTAGAAATGAAAAAATGATATTAACCTAGATTTCGTCGAATAAACATATAAGCTGATTTTTTCCAGTGCTTTTTTTTAACTCCCGAGTTTTTCCCTACACATGAATTTATCTTAACATTCTAGAAGAATTCTAGAAGTCTTTATCCAGTGTAACGTATCATGTAAGTTACAGCAGAGTTTGTGTCAATTTTTAACTTTTAAATTAATCATATAAGTACGTGAAAAGTAGAATTATAAGTTACAAATTTTCAAAATTATGAAAACAATTTAAGTATTCTTGAATTGTGGACAAACAACATTCACGTGATCCTTTTCTTCATCAGGAGGAAGACGGCTGATGAAGATGAAAACAGCAAGGAGGCGAAGTCAGATCCTGAGGCATAAAACGATGATCACGGGCAAGAGCGTGATCTTATTTCAAATACTACTAAATAATACGATATCTAAAGATAGATGAAGAAGAGCCTTACTACAAGAATCGACATTAAGAGCTTCGCAGCACGGAACACACAAGTAACCGGTGAAACGCGCGCACGCACTATTTACTGTAGCTGATAAAGATAACCATTGAAGTAAGATGTATGTCGTGATGGGGAAAAATACCGCTTCTCTGGCTTCCAGAAATAGAAGAATATTCTGGACGAGAATTGTATGCCGGATATCTTGCTTCACCTGGGAATTAACGTTATAACTCAAAGCACAATTGTCCAAACAATGTCCGAACCGCCTCAACTTCAAGGGATGAAGACGAGACCTCTGAAGAATTGTGTCTAGGATTCGGTCGCTGACTAAATCTTCTTTTGCTTCGAGAACATAAAATACATTGATTATTGTTAATGTTCAGAGCTTGCCTTATTGGATATCTTTGACGAAGTTCTAGTTGGCATCATGGTCCAGGGCTCTTTTGGAGCTAAGGCTGATGGAATTTTCTCAGCAGGCACATGAATCATCAGAGCTAAATCGGGAAGGTGAGATGGAAAGTACGGTCCCCTCCGAAGACCAAGCAAAGAGGCTTAGATGACGAAAAGTGTTTCTGGAATAATGAAGGACCTAACCGGATCAATTCGAAAAGGAGAAAGGATTTTAGTTATACAGCCACTTTACTCCAAACAATCGAGGGTGATGGATTTTGCTCCCTGTGATCTATCCAAACGGGTAAGCCACAGTTCTCCATTAAAAAAGATGATGGGAACGGCTAAGTCCAACTTAAAAGGTTCGCCAGTAGAATTATCCATCAGGTATGGAAAACTCTCCTGTCTGTAATGCTGCTTAAGACGACCCCAGTTGGAATGTGCGAACCTTTTTGACAGTAAAAAACATGACAAATAATCCTCTCGAACACACCACAATGCAAACATCCAGCAGACCCGACCACTTTCCACTGATGGAGACGCTGGATGCAACAGCCGCCACTAATAATTGAAAATAGTTTTATCAGAGGCAATTGTTTTAATTATCTTAAAATTTACTGCCCAGGAATAATCTTGGTGTAAGCGAATGACGTTGAAAGTTACACCTGGATCGGACTGTTGGAAGAACTACGATTGACGTAGATATCCCCAGTCTTGTGGGTCAAGTTGACATAGAGCCGGTGAAAATGTCACTAAATTTAATTGAAAAGTCTTGTAAAAGTCAGGTTGTCGAAAATTCATAGTCACTGGCAACGAAGGAGGTATCGGTAGCCTATTCACCTTAAAAAAGAAATGCATGTAAGAAAACACAAAGTTCACCCAAATGGCACAGGGGGTAGGAATACCCGAAGGAGGTATCGGTAGCCTATTCACCTTAAAAAAGATAACGATGGATGTCAGGCAACCCCAGCCCTCTTCTTTCAAAACAAATGAAATTTGATGCCAGGGCCCCAAATACAGTTCACAATTGCTTTGCGCACTTTCTTTTGATTTTTACAAGATGACAAGGTGAATAGGCATTTAGAAATCAGCAAAGGAATAACATGGGTCTTAATAAATTGTGTCTTGACGAACATTGAGGTACAAAAACGAAAGGTTTTCAAGGCGGGAAACACACTTTAAATCACTTGTTGCCAGTGATTATTGTCCATTTCACCAGTTGTCCATAGTAGGTGAAAATGAAAAGACAACCCAGCACTGTCACTTGGCCGCACGAATTAAGACGATCAGTCCAGTGCTCTTTGATTCGACGAGGTTGATGGAATTCCCCGTCGAGGCAATGAACTGGTCGAAAGTTCTTTTATAGATGCCCAGAGTGTGTGGGTCAGAAGCAAAGAGTCTGCGTAGGCGAGCGTCTTTGTTCGGGAAAACTCAGATTTTTTATGTAAAAATAGATATAATTTTATTCGTAATTAATTATTCAATTCTTTAAGTTTTTTTTTACTGTTTTGCAAACAGTGATTGTTGAGTATATATTGTTTTAATAAATGTTAATTAAAAAATCTCCACGTGATTATCACTGTCTGCAGCTAGTTGTCCCTCGCGAATAATTTTCGTGATCACGAGGATGTGTGTCCCACTATTGTTGATGTTCTTTCCGTGGTTACTGTTTTTTTTATTTCAGACAGACCACTCCCAGCTTCTGGCTTGACCAGTCGTCCCTCCTTCTGGTCCTCCACGTCCTTCCTAGCCTGCAGCATGGCGTTCAACTTCCATTTATCATTTTTCATTCTAATGCTCTGCAAATTACTCCTACCCTGCCGTTTGATGTTTAGTTTCTTATTGAATTTCTCACTTTCTCGCGGCAGCCATGATTCTTTACCGAGCAGCATTGTTTTGCGGGTTTACCCATAAGGTAATAATGAAATTTCTTTTAATGCTATTTCAACAATAACGCGCATAAGGGACGCCATGCTGCACATTTCAATGTTATTCGCCATTAATAATTAATAATTATGATTTCGCAGTCTTTCTTTAAACATTAAATGGGAATTTGAAATTTCTCTTTTCTTATTCTTTATAAGGAATTGGTCTGTTTCATTTTTTTTATATTTAATCTCAGTTCGCTCAATGTAGCGATTAATATTTCTCGTTAGTGTTTTGCTGTATTTAACGTACATTTAAATATTTCTTTATTTTATTCCGAGAAATATTTTTTCTTTTGTAATTGAGATCGCAATGCCTATTCCTCAATTAAATCATATTGTATAGAACATTCTTATGTATGTTATAAATAAACATCACAATTTTTAAACCAAAATAAAAGTCTTAACGAGCCACGTTTACTCTTAAGTTTTGGGGTTCTTTCTTTAAAAGTACCACCCATTAAATCCTATTTATTTTGCTTCCCCCTCTGAACAGTCTTAATGGCGATCGACCCTTCTAGTAGATAATACCCCCGAACATCAAGGTGGCGATTCCGATGTTGAAGCAATGGTTCCAGGTAGAAGATTTGCAGGAAGGGGGGATAGAGGACACCCTTGCCTGACACCCTTTAAAGGTTCAAAAGCAAGCGACACGGACCCGTTAATCGCCACAAATAATGTTCCCAAAGAGTACAGTGCGGAAATAATCGTAACAAACATCCGAAGATGAAGATGACGAAACGCATCAGAAAGGAACATGCGGTTCACCTTATTAAAGGCCTTTTCCCGGTCAAGACTTAACAAAGCAAGAGTCTTTTGGCAAACACGAGCTACCTCCGTGACACATCGAATAGTTGTTAGGTTGTCGGATATCCTGCAAGATGGAATGGAGCAGCACTGTCCGGGTTCGAGGAACTGGTCCACGTATAACTTAAGTCTTTGTTCTTGCACTAACGGCAGTATTCACCACCTAGGATTAAAGTGCGAGTTGGGCAACCTAGAGTTAAACTTTAGCACGTGACTCTCGTTATCCAATAGAGAAACGTTAAAATACCATCTCTTGCCTTCACTCTAACCTTAACTCTAACTCTCAGATTAACCCGAGATGGTGAATACGGCCGTAAGAGAAGACTTTATAATAATCAGTGTTGAGAAGGGCTATTGGTCTCCACTGGGTTACACGCTCTGGTTCCAGAGTCTTTGGGAGAAGAATAATCTTAACCACCGTAAATTCAGACTTAAGTATTCATATCAGAAAATGCCCAAGAAGATTCCATGTCTGAATGTAGAAGACATACCGGAAGCCATCTACCGCAGGACTGGACAGCAGACGACCATCTGCTGACAGAAACTTCTTGACTTTGTTCTAGGAGATAAGAAGTGTAATCAAGGCATCTGTATCCTCAGCAAAAGGTGGAAGTACCTCTATCCAACTCTTCGGCAACCTGACAACTATGGGAATATTGGATGGTTGAAGAATGGTGAAAAGCGTATATGGTAGGCTGATATGAGGTCTGAATCCAACAATTCATAACCAGGCGTGGACATCGCTTGACGTTTGCTCGAAGTCTCTCTTCTGCAAATGTTGCCGATGAAATATGCCAGACGTCAGCTGCCCAGGTGAGGTTTACTCAAAGTGCCTGCTGCTTTACGGATCATCAGAGCATTGATCTCGTTCTTCACCTGTCAGATATCGGCAACAAACTTCTCCTTGTGGGTGGAATTACGGTTGAGTCTCGGATCTCTTGCAGCATAAGGAGATGACGAAGGGCCCTAAAGAAACGTCGAAGCTTAAAAACAGCCACAAAGCTAAGGTAAGAGGCAATCCGTAGAGAACTTCCACAAACTTCCACAAATTGAATGAACAATCCCATGTAGTCCTCATTATCTAATTTCATAAGTCAGTTAAGCTGTGGCATTGAAGCTGTGGCAGTTCCTGCAGCTGACGCTGGGATAGGAAGTTCCCAAGACATGATGGCACTGTGGTGAAAAGGAACACGGAATGACCTCCATTGAATCAGGAGAGCCAGCAAACGCATTATCGAAAAGAAAAAGGTCTAGTCTTGAAGACATTTTATACGTGAACCCAAGAAGATTATCTCGAGGAGGTTGTGTCCATAAGTCGAATAATGTATGTTGCTAACACACACAATCCACACATCCGGATAAAGATTGAGTCACCAGCAATTACTACAGGAAGAGATGAGCACAGAAAACTGTCAATGTCAGAGAAGAATGCTTGTTTCTCTACTTGTTGACAAGGGGCATACAGACGGAAGTTGACACCAGATGTTGGGATGTCTAACGAAATCACTCTGCAATCGTTGTCATACATGAAGCTCGTTGTCTAGATAGATGGATTCAGGACGATGTTGACTACCGTCTGGCCATGCAGGGAGAAAGAATTAATGAAAACTTGCCATGGGGTGTCGACTTCGAAGGCCGGAAAGATTATAGCAATGCTGTAATGGGGGCAATTTCCTTCTTGAATGTCTTACACATACAGAGACTTAAATTGAGAACCAAGGGATCGAATATTCAAAGAGACGACCTTCATGTTGAGGATTTAATAGCGGCAGAGGCTTGCCTGATTTCGATGGATGGAGTCTTGTGGGTAAGTGAGCGGGTGCGATGGGAAGAGCCAAATTTGGCGACTGTGTAAACAAAAAAATGACTTTACAGTTTGTTTTTTTTGTTTTTTTTTGTTTTTTTTTTTGGTTATTTACAATTTGAGAAAATTTACTTTTTTTGGGTTATGTTTACCTACGACACAGCATTAAACATCATTCAAATTTACGAAACACTAAGGTTTACTGTAAAAAAAAAATTTTTTAAATAAAAGACAGACATAACAAAATGACGGTACGCCAAAAGCTAATTGAACTACCAGTATTTGTTCATTTCCTCGATACTTTTTGATGAAAAACATGATAAATGCTATCGGAATTGAACAAGGTTGATACTGCTCGTGCTACAGACTCCGGCGTGAGAGCAGGGTACGTCACGCTGGAGTGGAAGGCGGACTTCTTCGGGATGAGGTAATGGGGAGCGGGGGAACCAGCCAGCCAGGCCGCGCCGCGCGAACACAGTCGTCCAAATTTGGCTCGTGCTACGCAGCGCCACGCCATTCAGCTTGGTTTGAGGTTCAATTTACGGCATTGCTTGCGATTTGCGACCCCAAGTGTCTTATATCACTTTAATCGCCTGAATTTCGTCTACATCGTAGTGTAGTTTTTTTGAAGGAGATAATTTACACCTTGTATATTCTTGAATAAAGAGCCATACTTATAAAGAAATTGAAGCGAGGCATTTCAAACATTGTAACGTTAGAAAAATCGGCTTCGGTGGCTCAGTGGTTGCGTGATCGCCTCTGATGCCCGAGTACGCGGGTTCGATCCTGGCCGTGGACGACGAGGATTTTCAGGGGGAAATCCTGAGATTACGCACTTTCTTCGGAAGGGAAGTAAAGCCGTTGGTCCCGTGTAGGCGTTTGCCGGCTGCACGTTAAAGAACCCTTGCGAGGCAAAATTTGCGGCCCCTATAACGCCGTCCTGAAATGACCATAGCAGTTGAAAAGGACGTTAATACCAAACAAACCAAAACCAAAGCCAAACCTAATGTTCGAAACATTCAATTGCGAAATGTTGACATATGATGCGCACCTAGGTTGTTTTTTCGAAAACGAACATTTTCTATTTAGGCTACTCATTGTTGGTAAACGTAATCCTGTACAATAAAAATTGTATGAAATAATACCTACAGGTGGAAAACCATTGATCATGTGATTTTTTGATAAATATATGGAGGAAACTTTTCTAAATTTTTATTGAAAGATGAAGATAAAGATTTTTTTTATCATAAATTGTTTTTGTTTAACAAGATCAGGCACAGGGCTCCATACGCATGTAAATATAAGTGTATTAAAACAAATAACACATGTAAAATTGCAATTGTGGGAGAATAGGGACGAATTCAAATGCGTAGATCGGCTTCTGTTTTTCCAGAATAATTCAGCTTCTATTTTATATTTACTGAGCAAAAAAAGCCTCCCGAATAGATTTTTAAGTGAGACAAATGCATGTTATATTCATAATCACAACCGCAAATATAGCAACAGATTATAACAAAATCACAAACAACGGAAATGAACGCAATCGTAATCTGTAGGTAATCTTTTTCTAAATAAAAATCCTGTAAGCAGAACAGGATTTACCAGAAACGTTCCAAATTTTGTTGATTATTTTTAAATGAGAAGTATTAAAAGTCGAATTATTAAGATGCTCCTGAAGCCTCATTTCAAAATAGATCTTTCCTTAATAATTTTATATATCTGTCAAGTTTTCGATGTATGTGGTTATTATATGCTTATTTATCACTTTAATGCTTTAGCTTGCATAGAAATAAAACAATAAAGGAATTTTAAAGTGACACCTTCACAACGATTTTTTCCTTCTTTTTCATTCTCCATTGTATGCACACAAATATAATTCCACTGAGATGATTAATATTTAACCGTACATTCTGTTTAGCCAGTAGGAAAATTCAAGTGCAGGTGTTGGGCTCGTGGGAGGATTTGATTTACTAACACGCAAATTATTTGGTAAATTCTACCTAATGATCCACGTAAACTTCCGTGTCAGTGTTTTAACCCCTGTCTTCATTATGAATAAATCATAAGCCACAAAACAGTAACATCGTTAGAACCACGCCCGAAAAGCAGACTTTGAATCCCTGAAGACATTTCAACATGATGTCATAATGAAGTGAAATTTCTTTTTTTCTAAATATGAAGCTTAGAAAGCGTAAAATTTGCTTCTAAAATGAAGTCAACGCTTCGAATAGCAGATGAATATATGATAGATCGTTTTTTTTTCTTTTTTTTTTACATTGATTATATATGATTTGTTTGATAGGGGTAGTCGAGTTAAAAACAACCCTTTTGAGTAGTTAATTATAATTTAGCCCATTCGATCCTTTATCGATACCAAGAATTAATTTTGAGTAGTTTTATTTATAAACTGCTGTGGAATTAACATATCTAATTACAAAGGCCATTACTGATAACTCATATTCAGGACTTTCATGCTTAAAATTAAAAAAAAGAACTGAAAAACATAAAAATATATCTTACCACTTTTGATGAAGTAATGGATGGAAACATTGGCATTTTCAATGATCCTAATATTCGAAAACTTTCAAATGGCATTTCGAGAAAGTTGCTTCCATTGAGTTATTTAATCTCATTAAGTTTATTTCTTGTGCTTATCCTGCTTTTATTTTAATTTTGTTTTATGTAAACAATTATTTCTCTTACAATTGGCGCTCATATATGAACAGTTTATCTATCGTATCTCATCCTACAAAAGAGATCCACTGTCCAGTAATATTAAAGATCGAATATGTTTGTTTTTGGTGTAATTGCTTTGTTCACGTAACAATAGAAGTCTGCAGTTTCATACACAAATGATTTTAGCTCAATGCCAAATTTGAATCACAAAACCGAACTTGGAGATTGACTTCTTGCATTGTTCACGGCTTCTACGAGACAATCGGGTTCTCTGCGACTGGAATAATTTTCAATGAAGCCATCAAATAGATCGGTGCCTCCAATAACAGTTGCTCTTTCCTTCCATTAAAATTCGACAGGTTTTATTGCAGCGATTGACTTCGATTTGGCTGTTTGCCCAAATGACAATGTAATTCTATATACATTTCAATCTCTTGTGACCTATATTTGTTTTCCGTAAACAATAATTTTTTTTTGGCAGATCTCTTGTTGCTTTTGTTCCATGTGCTAATTGATTTGGAATCATCTAATGCAATTACAGTTTTGACGATAAATTCGTATTCTTGACTTACTATCTAGAAAATGATTACAAATGTTAGTCCAATTATAGTAAGTCATGTAGCAGAGGATTCAAGAGGATGTAATAGGATGAAGGAAAGAAATTAGAAGATGATTTGTGAAAATTTAGTTTGGTAAATTATAGAGTAAAAGCAACCAAGGACACGTTAACATTTTTCAAGTCATGAAATACAGGGTGTTTCTAAATTATCTCCCGTATGTTTGTTACTCAAAAACTATTATAGATTTTAACGTGATTTTTTTTTATTCACAAAGAAAAACTAAAAAGTTTCTTAGCACGCCTTAATAAATTTCAGTGTGTTTCCCATTTAAAGCGTGAAGGACGCCAAAGCGAAACTCTATTTCCTCCCATGTTCGGGCTAGCATTTTGGTGCGGTTTAATGCATGATCGAGTAATCGTACCTTTCTTTTTCGCTAAAGACACCATTACCGCTGCAACCTACCTAGATATGCTGGAGAACTACCTGATTTCACAAGTGGAAGAACTGCAGCCCAACATAGTCTACCAACAAGATGGAGCACCTCCTCACTGGGGCTTGCAAGTTAGGCAGTGCCTTGATACGAACTTTCCAGGATTGGAAGGGATGGACCATGCCCTTGACCCCCCTCGCTCACCCGATGCGAACCCTATGGATTTTTTCTTCTGGGGATATGTGAAAGACAAAGTGTGCAAGACCAACGTTGATGGCATTGAAACTCTCAAGAACAGAATAATTGAAACAATCATCAACAAGGAGTTCCAACAGGCAACAGGAGTCAGGGTGCAGTACAACACGTTGCGGAAGGAAACTACACTTGCCATTCACGACCAATGTGTAACCGCATACATCTCGAGAAGTGAAAAAACATGACTGCCAGACTCCAGTGGTGTTAGGAACACCAACATTGTACTCTCGAGGAGTGGAAAAACATTTTGTTGAGTGACGATTCCCGCTACACTCTGTTCAAGTTGGATGGGGCATGTTTGGGAATAACAAATGAGTGAAGCGCCTTTTACCTGAAAAACATCAGCGCAAGGAGAAGTTGATACAGGTGTTCGATCCATAAATAAAAATTTGGAGAAAGCTTCTTATCGTTTTGTTTATTATCTTAAATTCAACTCATTCTATCGGCGATATCTCTGAATTTTCACGATATTTGCTTGGGCTTTTTATAAGAGTAGCTCTATATATTTGGCTAATAAATTATGCAAAAAACATTTTGATAACGCTTGCGCATGCGTAGCTTTATATTATTTAGTTAAAATGCTTATATTTCATCAAAAGTTTAATATTTTTATATTCTGATTGCAGAGTGTTATCTCTACTGTAGTTTGTCAAGTTTCCTGAAAAACGCATTGCATTGCATTGAAAATCCTGCATGTTATAAACAAAAAACTTACGAAAAAATTCGATTTTTTTAAAGAAACCTTTATATCTCCATGAATATACTTGCTATTCTCTTGAACAAGCCTCTTAATCATATGCTACAGCTACAATGCATTTCAAGCTTTATTATTTACAGGGTGATCCCAAACATTATATTTTTGATTCACTTTGTTGCTGGTCCCCTATTTGCCTTCGGTACAAACTTTCGCTGAAATATATGACGTGTAACATGCTCTTTATATCCCTGAATTTTCAGGATAATTCGGCAAGTATTTTTCTAGATTTTCGACATAACGTTTAATATCGAAAGTGTCCGATTACTTTTGGGTTGATAGTGTAAGTTTCAGTTATCCTCTTTAGTAGAATTATGGATTATCTCTTGCCGAATTCTTCTGTGCCATTTCTTATTGCCCCTTTAAGTGATTATATTATTTTATGAATGATCTCTTATATTGTCTTATAAATAAAATTCTCTGTTTTAATTTGAGTTGTTGGTGTGGGATGTGTTCTTTAATCAGTATTCGATTTTTCCTTGACGATGCGGTTCCGATACTGACATTAGTATTGAGTACTACGATACCGTCTCTGCGTCTCTGTATCATATTGCCGATACCGATACCACCGAAATACTTGATACTTTAGATACAGTATCAGGTATCGGCCCAACACTAGTTGACAGCACTGAATTGCGCCCTTCTTTAATTTTACCTCAAGGTGTCTTTGTGTCTGTTGTGTAGTTTATTGCTTAACTCTGTCTGGTAATGATTCATGTAAATTCAATATGATAACAATACATTTTCCTCACTCAAAGAGGGGGTTTTGAGCTGTAAGAGCTGCTGACATGGCTCCTCGTGAATTTCACCTTTTTATTTCTTTGAAAGAAAAACTGCGTTGGCAGACGTTTTCTTCGGAAGAGAGGTCGTTGTACAGTACAAATGTGGTTTTTATATGCCTCAAATGCGGCAACTCTTAGAACTGTGAAATGATTGTTTTGTATGTTTACAATCTATATAAATTGTGTAAAATTGTTGCAAAAATTGCTGTTTCACCTTAAAACCATATTTTTCATATATGTTTTCAAATAACGCAAACATGAGAAACAGAAGATATGTTGTTTTTTCACAAAGAACATTTCAATTACTTCACGATTGAAAGCTCTTAAAATAAATCTTTTTATCATTTAGACACATGACATTGCAGGATTTACAGATTATTGATAGTCTGCGTTCTGTTCATTCAATAATGCGCATTCACAGGTTTCTCAATCATTGCTGATTACAAGCCATTGCATGCCTCTTGTTGAAGCCTGATATCATTTGGTGCTTTGGAAGGTCGTTTTCTTTTTAAACCGATGCTCTGAAGACTTGCATTATCCCATTGGTCATTAGATGATCATCTTTTCTACATCTAAAAATGTAGAAAATATGAAAGGGACAGACAGACAGACGGAGAGACGGGCATTGTGAAATCAATAAATGCTCCATCCTTCCGCAACTTGAGGATTGAGGCAATAACGTATGCCCACAAGGAGCAATTAGCGCCTCTACTTCAATATGGCGGCAAACATACTCTAAAGGAGACTCTATTGTGAGATTTCTAAAATAGGAAAATAATTTTGAACATTTTATTTTTTTTTTATTTATTAGTACTGATAATCCAATACGTCCATCCAGGGCCTGTATGGCTAGAAGCCGACGAGTTGGATGGACCTGGATTAACGACTGCTGTATGATGGTCACAGCAGCCGGGGAGGTGAAGATCGTGAATCACGGATGGTCACCCATCCAGTCAGTGACTAGCCGTGCCTGATGTTGCTTAACTTCACAGAAGTTGTGTTTCAGTGAAAGCCCACCAGGATAAAGGGCAGGGGATGAGATTATTTCACCGGTTTTTTTGCTAAACCCACATTTTACATGATGCTCTACAACTTTCTAAATAACACATGGGGTCTAACCCCCTACCCCTACAAAATTAAAATTTTCAAAATTTACCCCTTCACCCCCAGGGATGCGAAATGTTTTTATTCTGAACTAGGGGACATTAAAACCAAATAATCAATATTCATTTTCTCCCTATCTGTTCCCCTTGAGTCGTTATTTGGACCGAAAGACGGGATACCCAATTAAGAAACACCCTGTATTTAATGTCGGCTCGATGGCCGAGAGCACTAAGATTTGTCTCTGTGAGTCACCGGTTCAAATTCCGTTGAGGGTGAGGATATTCGTGTTTGTCTCTCTTTACTGACAAGCTTTGAAGATAAGCAAAGTCTCAGTAGGCTGACCCTCTGCTAGGTTAAATTTAAAATTTCATCGCAGTTTCCAGTGCAGGAAGCTGGAACGCAGAACACCAAGATCAACTCGTGGCCACTCCTGTTGATAACCTTTCCAAAGATCCTTCACTGTTCTTATTCCTCTCTTTCCGAGGGCCCGTTTAAGTAGGCCAAAGCCACAAAAATCCATAGGAGGGTATTCCGTCGCGAATTAACGGGTATGTCGCTGAATGGAATGGAGCGGATTCCGGTATTTTTTTGCATGCGTTCCAGGAACAGGCGAGTTGATGCGGCGGAGTGACTCGTCGCCATATCTTGGTGCTGCCATACATTATTTACTTCTGTACCGTACAAACCGGGGATGTCACGGGTAAATATCATTCTCGGGGCCCCCCCCCCGTAGAACGTTAGAATGATAACACATGGCGTTGACTTTGGCCTTTTTTTTACGAGCGCTGTATGATCATAAATATAAGGAAAGAGTATTTTGGAATCGGAGTTTCAAGAAAAGGTCAAAAGAGGACGCACATCGGAAGATTATAAATAGGAGGAAAAGGAGGAACGAATGGAGAATAATACCAGATTTCTTGGCTCTCGAAGGGAAGCGGATCCGAGTTGTAGATGTGCAGAAGCATCCCGAACGAAGTAGCAAAATAGGATTGAAAATTCCGTTACGAGTGATTTGGAAAAATAAAGCGTATTCTACGAATCTCAACGAAGGTTCTATTTCACGTAATTAATTAATACAGAAGCTTAAAGCCAAACCTGTTGATTTATTGCTATTGACTTTTATCATTAAAATATTTCTCAAGTACTTGATTACGGGAGACAGCGTATTGCATATCGAGTGCTCTCTCTCAATAACTTAATAAGCTATACTGTTTATTGACGAATTAACATTTTAAATTATCAACCGTCCTATTATATTGGTTTACTTATAATATAAAGTGCCTAAATTGAAATAAGGATATCCAATCTCTACAGCATCCTTTTATTTCCACATTTTTAGAGATACACTTCTGTGACTTATGTACTATATTTTTCACGATAGTTGCATTTCACAAAATGTTGTCTTGCATTCACGGAACCATTTTCTGAAATCCATATACGCCTCATATAGTATGGCCACGTATTTATACTTGTCATCCGCCAGGTATCGTTCATCTAGTTTACGGCAGTTAATCCATGAAACATGGCGCGGCAACAACTTATAAATCCATTTGTAAATTACGGTTGATAATTGCGTGCACAGATGTCCCTACTTCTGTGCAATGGCCCGTTGTGTTGGTGGAATTGGCCTGCTTTTTGCCCTCAGGAATGACGCTGCTTCTGGTTTTGCCAATGTTATTTACTACACTTGATACAACGCCTCCTAAAGATAAGGCCTGAGTGCGAAAACGTCATACATTGTTACATCATCATCCGAAGATACGTTTAATCGCATTTCTACCAATAATAAGCCCTGAAATGTGATTAAACGTATCTTCGGATGATAATGTAACAATGTCTGCCGTTTTCGCGCTCAGGCCTTATCTTTAGGAGGCGTTGCTTGATATCCCTTTCTTGGAAACTACGAAGCCTCGATTCTTGCATGCTTTCATAATTTCGGGGTAGCTTAATTTGACGTCGGAAAGGGCTTTATGTGGCCCTTCCAATACCTGTTATGTTTTCAGCTCGTTGTTCGAATATAAACTATTTTAATAACAATTCTAATTTTAACCTAACATTACTCCACGTGATAGTTTGCGTGAAGTGAATGCGCGCGTTACATTTAAATAAGTTAATTGTTACCATAGATCCCTAACAACCCTGTGTATAAAAGAGGAAAAAGTAATCAATGGCATATATAGATCTGCAGTTTAAAACTTAAAAAAAATAAAAAAATTAAGATTTCATTGTCCTAAAAATTGAATATTCTTATGAATATGAGCGATATCATATCGAATATTTTTCCTTTTCATTCCTCTAATTAGATCATTACCTTATACTTGTAGCATTAACTCCCATTATCTTTATTAACCACTAGCATGGAAGCGTGCAACGTTTTCTGCTTTTAAGCTGCTCTATTATTCTATGTGTTGCTCTGATGATTTTTTATTTATTTATTTTTTAATCTTTGTTAACCACTATTAATTCATTTCTCGGGAATCATTTATTTAATAAGTTTAAAACTATTCCAGTAGAATTAAGAGTTCCAGTTTACACCCTGTTTGTGTTCCATTCTCTTCACTGTTTTGCAGGAAAGCTGCCTGTCCACTAACGGGCAACTTTTTCGTTATTTTTACTTAACTGCAATTTATAGTGAAACAATTTGTTTTATGTATTTAGTGAATGTATTATGTCAGAAACCTGTTCAAAAACCTTTCGTTTGATACCTCAATCATCGTTGTGCTTTTTTTATGTTATATTATTACTAGAAATATGCGATTATCGAAAAATTTCATTCTGTCCTAGCTATACAATGTGAAATCCCTGAGTGTTTGCAACGTGCGTCTATAAAATCCATTGAGCAGTATGTCTGGTACTTATCTTTTTCTTAGGCACGTTTGAATAGCGACATAGCGACATAGATGGTTCGATCCAGTCTTTATGCTACTTGACATCGTTGACACATGCGTTCCAGCACACAAAATGAAAATTGCCGAAGTTTCGGAGTAATTGATAACTTAAACCGCTCGATTACAATAAGTGGCACCCAATGTATTATTTTTTTTTAAATTTCAATAATTATATTCACTATACATGTACTGTTGTAATTAGCCAACCATGCCGAGAAAACAAAAATTAAAAATTTCTGTCCAAACA
Source organism: Rhysida immarginata (assembly GCA_023313115.1). Taxonomy (NCBI): domain Eukaryota; kingdom Metazoa; phylum Arthropoda; class Chilopoda; order Scolopendromorpha; family Scolopendridae; genus Rhysida; species Rhysida immarginata. Next base: position 3,387,074 of record JAHWFO010043354.1, read on the forward strand.
ATCGAGATTATAATTACGTTTCCTTAATAAAAAAAAATTAGCACGCTCCATTATTCAAATCCCATATTTCGCGGATTAAAGAAACCTTCGAGCATATAGGTATTCAGTGTGTAAATTAATTTATATTAAAAAAGAATATAACTTTAATGCTATCAAGATCTTCCGTTGAATCTCATAGGCAAAACACGTCTTTTATTGAAAAATTAAATAAACTGGGCACAGATTCCTAGAATGATGATAAATTTTTAATTTTTCAGAAACTAATGAAGAATCGTTGCTGGCATCTGCTTCACGTAAAGATAAAGCTGACGCGTTGTCTTTTGCGCCAAAACCTCCAGTTTGATGACATTGAACTAATAAGAGAAGTCAGCGCACTCGTAACAATTTGCGTAACACCTGTCGGACGTTTCGTTAAAGAAGATTTAATAATTAACTCAAAACCAAATCGAAACTTGTGCAGGTGAAAGAGGTGGTTATCCTTTTTCCGTACTTGGCCCACCCAAAGGAACAGTCATATTCTTCTAAAAGTACTTTATTAAAGTAGATTCTTGACCTTTGTGAATTATTAATGCTTTGGCAGGAACTTTAGAAATTATTGATTTAAGCTACATTACATTATCTTTATTCGATAGCTTAAAACAGCAGTTATGATGAACTCAGTCTAACGAAAGATAAACTGGATGTGTCTAATGATTCAAATGTCTAATTATATTTGACATTATTAGATATTGATATTTGAATTATTAGAAATCTCTAATTATACTTGCAAAAAAGTTTAGCAATTAAATTCGGAAATATAACTCTCAATTCATCTTTCGTTGGACAGAGAAAAGAAAAGTTAATAAGTGACCTTAGTATGATTATTTAATCTCGCAAAGAAGAATGAAAAAATAAAATAACTAATGAAGATTTAACTTAAATAAATTTACAGTTTTGTTGGGAAGTTTATTTTAAGATGTTTTTAATTTGTTGTGATAAGGTGTCAGATTCTATTTGAGGTTTAACATGAACAATTTATTTGAATTAGAATTGCCATGGTTTCATTCATTTCACTATATATATGGCCTGTGTGATTAGTAAATTTTGAAACCTTGGAAATTCAGCAAAATTAATGAGACATGGAAATGGATGTTATGTACTCGAATTTAGAATCTGACATCTTATTACTATAATTAGTTGAATATCTCCATACTGTTAAGGACCGAAAATTGTTGTATTTTCTTGAATCCGTAGAAATTTGCAATAAAAAAATCTACTGGAAACTTACTTAATAATGACTTGGGCCCTATGTCTGTCAATGCTTGGTTACAATTTGCTAAACATGCCCTTCCTTAAATAGTATTATTAATCATTTTAATTTTAATTTAATTTAAATCTTAACAACCCGCGGGTGGTCCCCAACAGGCCGAAGCCCAACACGGGGTTTTCTTTTTATAATAAAGGACAATCACAAACATCCATGCCCCAAGCGGGATTCGAACCCGCGATTTGCAACAAGCCGGCCAATCTCCTTTTGCCTTTTATTCTTGTAAAATAACTTCATTGTTATTATTTCTTTTATCACTATCTGTAATCCTTCCGTTTTAAATTTCCCTGATTGGCTAATTGTAATGCAATTTTTTATTATTTGTAAAATAACTTGATTGGTTATTAATGGGTATAGCTATATAATCACTCTTTGTATTCCCAATTTACATGCTGATGAAGAGGGTAGGGTCTTCGAAATGTACATCTATCGCTCCAGATTAAAAATCTCATTTGTGGAATTGTAGTTTCTCTTCTTATTTTGTTTGTTACTACCGTTTGTTCACAGTTTTTGGTATTATACCACAGTACTTACAACAAATTAAAGATATCTTAAAATAAATTTCCCAACAATGTAACCTCAACAAAATTTTTCTATTATAGTTCATCCAGCCTAGAGACTATCAATAAAGAGACATATCATTTACCTAATTTGCATGTAATAAGGCTGTTGGGTGTTTTATTGGGACGTTCAGATCGCACAGTGACGATGACTTCATAGTTTCGATTCGTTAAGTTTTCCTAGATGTTTAAATGTAAACATAACGGTGAGGGTATCAAGTTCCGCTAGTAGATTTCCTGGTTGGCTGTGTCCATTCAGCTAACCCAGTGCGAAAAATGTCTTAAAAGAGGTAACCCAGTGCGAAAAATGTCTTAAATGTCTTTTCGTTTGTTTATTTTTCTTTTTCAATGAGGGAATCGAAGAGCAAAAACCATCATAGAATGTTTGGTAACAACTGCAGTTTTAGCGAAAACCATCTTTTATTTATCTGTTCTAAACTACAATTGTTCGCTGACATGTTCTATGATGGTCTTTGCTCGTCGATTTTTTCGTTGGAAAAAAATAAGATATGGCTGAATTTCGATTTACTTTAAGGTTCAAAAGTATTCGCTGATTAGCGTGATCAAGGAAGGAAACCACTATCCAAGATATAGCTGAGGACTTCCGCAGCTGTGATGACCCGTAGATGACCGAGGTGAGCGAAGGATGTTTAAGATTATCAAAGACAATCGACCTGCCAATATTTACCACTAATAGCGTAATACCCTGTAGAAATTTCGGAAAGCATAGCCCATGAAACTTTGCGCACCTGAGTTTTAAAAGTAGACCCCCTTCGTCGGGTTCCTCTCCTACCGGAACATAATAGGAAAAAATTACTCCAGTGGTTGCGAGATCATCAAGATTGGACTGTAGACAACTGGAAGAGGATTGATGATTTTATGAAAGCGTCTAGGGTACATGCAAGAAAGTATGAAGCATCATGTAGTTATCATTAAAAACGCAAAGTAAACAGTCCATAACAATTAACAATTGACAATCACTTTTTGACTTCAATACCGTGAACTGTTAATTTAACGGATAATTGATGCGGGCAATCAAATTGGCAATTACGATGCTCTAGTCCGTGTTTAAGCTATGATTCGGTGATTCGTAGGCGTCGGGCTTGTATTCAGGTTCAAGAGGCAGATTCTGAGCACTTGTTATACTAAATCGTATACCCGCTTTTATATAAAATGTTAATTAAAAGTTCATGACATTGTTTTGTTTACCTGCAGTATTTGTTACTACACTAATACAAGTATAAAATTCAGATGTTGTAATTCTTATCAGAATGGAATACGACCATGTTTCATATGACATGTTTTGCTCAACTTGGCCTCCCAACAAATGCCGAAATATGTTACACCCTCGATAATCATTTGAATGTTTATATTATCGATACTAAAATTTTTTATTGCTTTCACTCTCATTTTGTGAAAGGAAAACTTATTATATTTATTTATTTTATTTATTTATTTATTCAATTTATTTATTCAATTTATTCAAATGTAAGAAACATATAAATATATAACAAGATGAATTTCCCATGAGCACATAGTGCTCGTATATTCGGAAAAGCATCAAAAGAAAAGAAAAAAAGAAATCAGTATATACGGTAACAACAATTTAAACTGATTCACATATGAATACCAATAAATACTAATTGAACTTATGCAATTTATCATCTTTTTATTCATTGGACTTATGCAATTTATCATCTTTTTTTCCACGCTTATTCGACGAAATCATTAATTATTCTATTCCCAATGGTAAATCTTTCCCCGAGTCATTTATGGAATGAACGTTTGTGCGTCATACTAATCACGCACTAAAAACACCATTAATAAAATAACAGAGGGTGGGCCAACAATGTAAGATTTCTTAATGACTATTTTTTCTGAAGTTTTTGATCATCAGATATTGATCAGCACTTCATTCTATTTTATACAGATGGCTCATCTCCCGTATTCATCTGAAGATGACGCATTTGAGGAAATAAAATGCTTTATGAGCTATTATCTCATTCTGTAATCGGCTCATAGAACCTAGTTTACTTTCAATCTTTCAATAATTACAGTTTTTCTCTTATCTTGCATCAGTTTGTGAAGTACAAATAATAGGCCTACTTAATGCTTAAATACCTACAAAATGTAGCTGTTTCTTTCAGTTTGAACTCGGTCTGGATTTAATATGAAATATCTTTCACCTGGTATTGTTTGAGTTGAGTGATTTTTCAGTCCTTTCTAGTGCAAATGAGCGTGAAGTAATCAGCACCGATCAGCGTTTAATAAGATATTAGGCATTCATGAATATTTCCCCAAAAAACGACTGCTGTCTAAAGTGCAAAGATGCTAGAAAAGACAAATACTCCAGAATGCCATACATTTCAGTTTTAAGACATTTTTATATATTTTTCAAAAAGAAGAAAAGAAATATTTCACTCGAATCCCAGCCTGGAATTTACAGTAAATTCCTTGTAATACCAATTAAAACTCACTAAAAAGAAATACTTTACAGAAGTATCTTGAAACTCGCTCAAACGATCAGCTTCAAATAGTTATATTTGGCAGAATTTTTGATTCAAAGTAATTTATGAGCTAAAATAAATAATTTGTATTATTTCCAATAAATTTTCAGCTTTCCATTTTTTTTATTTGTTTACTGCGTATATATCATTTCAATGAATAAAAACATCTCGAGAAAATCGTTAAGTTTATATAACAATTTATTTAATCATATGCTTTGTAGACTTTCTCAGACATGTGAAAAACATAAAGAAAGAAATTATTTCTATTATTAATATGACAGCGTTATTATTCATTTCCGCGCAGCTTTTAAAACAACTCCATTTTTCTGGGTTTTTTTTCCCTTCTTTGAAAAGTTCATTCGTTAGCATTCAATTATCTAACTTGAAAATTTTCAGAAATTTAAATAATTAAAATGCAGTATATTTATAATATTGGATGTTTTAAACATTTTGATCAAGGACAATAACATTTATTAATTTATTTGAGGAAGCTGGATGATGAGAGGAGAGCATTCTGGTAGTGGGTCATGAAACAGCTTAATAATGACAGCAAAACCTTAAATCAGTCATTCCTTTAGTGCATTACATACTGCATTAAAGATTTTTTTTAATATTTAAATTTTGAATTATATTTTTCACTGCATACGTCATCCTTTTTTGAATGAAATCAAATTTTGATTTTATGGCTTCGTAATCCTTAAATGACCCTTTATATTTTTCTTACCGTATTACTCAAAGACGTGATGTATGAAACAGCTATTCCAAAAACTCTTAATTTGAATGTAATCAATGCAGCGCACAGTGTGCACACAGTGGACAAAAATTAAATTTTTGATTACCCTGAATGACTGAAATTGTTTTTACTTGTAGATAATACAATGCCCCTACTATGTAAAAACGTAATCACTTTCCTCGTGAAACATGTTCGAACTTGTTCATCTCCGTATTCACTAGCTTTTCCGTTATTTTTAATAAGACGTTATCAGTATTGCCTTTATAGTGCCCAGAAACGTTTGTGGAAAAAGTGCTTTCGTTTGACCACATTAGCGTTTTTCCCATTTCATTCAGTTTTAATATATTATACGGCTTTATACAGGCTCTGGCCCCATTCTTCCTAGCGGTGGGGAATCCCCCGAGCAACAAAATTATGTCGTTGCATATCAAATGTCGGATTGCAGAGGTCCTCTTTAATGGGCACCTTCACACGTGCTATTCGAAATAACCCCCATTGCAAATCGGCCCCGGTGACTCCGTGTTTGCGTGATCGCCTCTGATACCCGAGGACGCGGGTTCGACCCCACCCGAGGACGACGATGATTTTTTTTCAGGGGGAAAATCCTGAGATCACGCACCCGCACATGCTGTGAGGATCAGTCAAACGATTGTCTGGAACGTCATACCACGAACAGACTGTGCAGGCTCTGCGACCCAACGACTACCAACTTCGTGTGCACTTTTCCGATTGGTATCTTCGGAATGTTGCCATCAATCCCGCGTTTGGTGAACTTGTTTAGTTTTCTGATGAAGCACAGTTCACCAAGGATGGTCTCTTCAATTGCCACAACCGCAATGTGTGGTACGACACAAACACTTTGAACAACTGCTGTACCTGTTCTGTGATGGTCAATAAAATTTTTTCGCAAAACTGATTTAAAGAAAAGTTGTTTGTTTCGACTATCTCTACTACCTCTCCAAGTTTGGCAGTGGAATTAATTTTCACCTGAATACATCTGCTTTGGAATTTGCTCTTGGTAAGAAGGAATCTGATCGCTGTCGTAGAGCGGGTGGAATGGCTATGAGCATAAATAATGAAGGAGACGATGGATTTAATAAATGATTAAGAGACTTATAGATAAAGGAACTTAGTAGAATAAAGTAAACTTGGCTGATTGTCAAAACTACAAAGGTGCAAAATAGAGAGAAACAAAGTGAGGCACCCGTAATTTCAGTAAAGTGAGGAGAAACCATATCTGTAATTTGAAATGTCTGATAAGGAAGTAGAGGATCTCCAGAAAATAATGCCTTAGAATCAATATAGGAGTAGTAATATATGGTCTGGGAGATATTGTAATCTAGAAATCATCCCTTGATTTTTATTAAATTTTGTGAGCAGGGTATCAATATGCTGGTCCCAGATTAAATCATCTGACAGGTGGATACCTAAGTATTTGAATGAATTGATAGTGTAAGTTGAGGAGAATCGTAGTAGATAGGAGGTTATTGGGAATATTGCGCTTCTACTGTTGGTAGAAAAACATGAATTTGGTTTTAATGACATTAAGTGTAAGAGAGTTTGCAAGATTTCATCGTTTTAAATTGGCCAACAACAGATTGATTGTGTAAATAAGTTGAGAATAAGAATGTGACCTCGTCGGCGTAAAGAATAGAGGGAGTGGAGGAGTGCCAAGGGTATATCGTTAATGAACAAATAGATCCCTGAGGTACGCCTAGATTCATCGTTAGGGTATATGATGTTTTGCCAGAAAGAGGCAAGAAATAACGACGATTAATTAGTAGAATTCGAACCTTAGAACCTTCGAATTAACCACGGCAGGATTCGAACCCACCAGCAAGTAGACTCGAGAACTAGAAAGCCTACGCCCTAGCCCTCTCGGCCATGTGGCCGGCTGGTATAGATTGACCAATCATAAAGTAACTAGCATCATCGGGAAGGATGGTAAAACGGTCGGATTTCCTAAGACTACCGAATATTTGTACTGGTTACATGATATCTGTGATCATCGAGAGAAGAACACAGACCGAAACCTTCGTTGCCCAATATCTTGAATAAGGGCAGACGTGCTCACCAGAAGATATATTCACTAAGAAGTCATAATGCGTACTCTGAGTAGATCTACTGACTGCGTCTTCAACAGTTGGAGTATCTCGCGTGTAACTTAACACCCACCATAGCCCGCTGTAAGCTACAAATGGGTCATATTATTCGAATGTAAACACCTACTGTGGAAGAAGGATCACTTTCCTCTGTGAAGGATGGCTTTTTTACCACCCTTATCTGTAACGCAGAGAAGTATTTTCAAATTCTTAAGCCAAAACAGTGGAAATTGGGAAGTGGGAAACGTAGATGATCTAAGTAGACAATTGGGAAATCGAAGTAAACTTAGTAAATTTAGTGATAACCTACAGATAAGGAGTAAAAGGATGTAAAGAAAATCAAAGATGGTAATTGCAGACAAAAAAGCTTAGAAACAGGTAGATTGTAGAAACTATGCGTAAATTACGAGAAAAACCTCCAAATCAGTCAAGTAGAATATATACGCGAATCGGACGTCGAGCCTGAGGAGTTAAGATGGAAATGGTCTAATTCATATTTCAATTAATAATTGCAGAAGAACTCAGGCAAGGAAAAAGTGAGGAAAATGGACTGGAGGATAATTGAAATGGATACAGAGGATATAATGAACAGATTGGTGTTCCTTTTCGGCTTTAATTATACACTTTCATAATAATTCTACGATGAATTTCAAAACGGCTATATCATTTATTTATATGAGTAGTTGATTACAATTAAGTTCGTAGATAAATTAGAAATATAAATTCAAAACAATCGTAGCAACAATATTGCTTCACCAACTCAATTCTGGGTTAAAATTTATGACTTGCAACTAATGGCAATTCCAGTAACATAAGCATTAGAGTGGAGGCTGATTGAGAAATATTTCAAAATTACTGAAGTTCATAAGCTAAAAATGTAAGGTTTGAGGATTAATTAGCCAGAATTAGAATATTCAGATTAATTATGTAAATGAGCTATTTTATACTCGCATTCATAATAGTCTATTTAGATTCGGAATTAAGGTTTTATAAAGTTTTAGAAGGATTTAACTTAATTCTAAATAAAGTTTATTATTTTAATTATTTCTTTTGCTGCGCATGTTAAGAATCGTTTTTAAGTGTCACTTTTGGCATTAGTCGCAAGGGGAGAAAGTGAGATTCATTTTACATCTCATTGTTTTAGTTGTTGGTCTTGTTTTCAAGGACCTAAAGAGTATTGCCAGAGTTAGCTAAGTAAACAAGAAACGAATTTGAGAACAGGATGTGGGATAGAAAGACCACGAGAAAGACAAGTTAAGGATTGAACTAAGGAATCTGAAGTGAGTAAAGAGACAAGATGTGATCACGTGAATGCCAAGAGCTTTTTAGTATAAGAACAGTTGGAGAGGTGTCGACGGACTTTGATTGACAGGGAAATTCACCTTTTTTTTGGTGGATGGTCAGCGTTTCTAAACGCCTGATTGGTTATTGAAGTTGGATCTGTCTTGTCAGTAGTTCTAAGTGAAGAAGACGTTAGTAGTGATTTAACTTTCGTGATAGCCGGTTGTGCGGCGTCGCTACTCAATTTTTAGCTTAATTCGGCCTTCATCTGGTAATTCATATGATTCCAGATGAGAAATTCTAAAAAGTAGACTTAACTCAAATATTTTAAGTTTTAGTGGTTTAATTTAAGTTCACAACAAATTTATCTTTGTGTTCGCTCGAGTCGAGGATTTTAAAGAGTATCCGCCTAGCTGAGAACCAGCTCCATCAATTTAAATAGTATTAGTTGGAGAGAAAGTAACCAGCCCCAAAAGGTACATAATTTCATCGTGGAAGAAGGAGCCTAGCAGAGCGATCTACCAGCCACTTCGGAAGAGGAATCCCCCCCCCCCCGGACGTTTCGACGTAGCCAGAGAGCGAGAAAGACATCCAAGAGCGGACAGATTGAGAAGACCACGGTATAGCCTATTTCCATTCAATGTCTTAATGGCCATTCTTTCTGTTTCATTTTATTACATTCAAAATTGGGAACGGATTATTTAATCAAACAGATAGTGGAAAAGACAGATACATTTTACATTACATTAGAGCATTATATTATTCATATTGAGCTTAAATTATACTCTCCGTAAATTCTCACCTGATCCAGACAGATCGTTTGCTATATTCCATTAAATCTTAGAAATTAGATTGTTAATCTTTATTGTACTTAGTAATTGTTAAATCAGTCATTCCAGTTTCGCATTTAGATTTGGGTTTAAACATTTCTACATATGATTACCCTCTTTAAGTAAAGATTTACACAAAACTTATTCTGATTTATAATCACTATTATTCAAGAAATTATCAATCATTACCTCGTAAATACTTATCTATTCAAATCTTTAAATTGATAGATTACCTTGTTGTACATCGTATAAATTGATGAAAATTATGTTTTCTTATTAATACTTACGATGATCCAAATTGATACATTTTGATACAATGTCTGTCATTGTTACAGTTTGAATTATTCTCAATTTGCATACTGACATTGAACATCATATTAATTGAATTTCATTATTCATTTATCCACATCTTTTATTCCAAATTACCAAACGTTATTGTTTTATATATCTTTTCTATATAATCAATAAACAACTTATTTAATTCTTTAAGACCGTTTCACGTGCCTATTTCTTCCCTCGTTGGCCGGCCTGTGTGCGGAGATTTTAGTATGTAAGTTAATGGGATAAATCCTAAATTATCATAAAAACTTTGTGAATAGTATAATTCACTGGCGCAGTCCTTTATAAATAATTAATTATTCATTCGACCACTTATTTCCATAATTATCCCCAGGAACCTTACAAAAATATGCATGCAACACATTTCTTTTTTTCCCTTTAATAGTGTTATTTCTACACTGGTAGTCTTAATAAAGTTAGGATTTATAAAGTTAAGGGTTCATATTTTACACAAGTTTCTCTATTTAAAAACAATGATATCGCAGGAACTTCCCTTTACTTAGATTAGATAATGACATCAGTGGACTACATTAAAAGTCGAAGATTACCTAAGAAACTAATATTAATAAAATATATGTGGTGTTGCACCAGCAATCTTCGAGATCAAAAAAATCACTTTATCATACAGTGATGGATGGATGTTCATTGAAGCGTTGACTATTCTAGGCTCCTGTCACAAGGGAATGGAATAATAATCTAGCACTTAATGAATAAGAAAGAGTCGATAAAGAGAGATCGAAGGAAATACCTGATAGTGAATTAACCGGAAAAAAAGACTGTTGAAAAGGAAACAATTTATAAGTTCATTTCATTTAAATCAACAAGATTTTTAAACCACTTCCTTTTATGAGTATAAATAGTTTCATAAAACATAACTAATTTCAATAACATGTGATCATTAAGTCTTTTAAAAAATTTTAACTACATAAATATGATATATTTGTAACAAATTTAATTTAAGAAGTATTCATTCTTAGAATAAAATTGATTCAAAATTTCTTATTTCAAAAACGGCGACAATGTTTGTTTTAATAATTATTTAGTTATGTCTTCAGCTACTGAATTAATTTCTTACAGGGAAATGCATTTAATTTTTTTCCACGAATTAATTTTATAGTCTGCATAAATTATTTACAAAGTGAATTTATATCCAAGAGTGACCAATTTAATTTATGACTTTCACAAAAATAGAAACTGTAAATAATTCATAAGAAAGACTTGACACTCTTCCCAATACTGTAATAAGCTTCGCTCCTTTCAGAAATGATTTCCTATAATATAAACAGGCATCAGAGTTATTCCAAGGTCAAAGAAGATGTTAGTTTTATATATATTTATTTTCCATATGTATTAAGGAAAAAAATCAGTCTATAGCAACAATCACCTGGATGTTACATAACTCTATTCTCTCCATAATTTTTGTACGGTTTTTCATTCGGATAGTGTTTGCGACTGTATAAACTGCAAAACATTTTAAAGCAATGTTTTATTGTTGTCGCTTTTTAATTTCAATACCGACCATAAGAGAACAAAAACGCCAACCATTAACTACAATTTGAAAACCGGATGTTTTGAAAGCGAAATTTTAACGTGTAAGGAATAGTTCACTTGAGTCGTAGAGATATTAATCAATACATCTCGTGACCCAATGAGCGTAAAATCATTAGGACTATATGCTAACAGAACGAAGTAAAAAGATCGTAATAAAGCATTTACTTTCGGAGAATGTCATTTACGCAGAAATAATCAATAGCACAACTTACTTTGGTTTGTCCGTCCGTCTTGTTTTAAATTTGGGGGAAAAAGATTGTTAAGATTTTAACACACGGTTTTAGAAATGGCAACCCCCGCCGATGTTTTCCTCTTTCCGGTTACCGACAGAGAGAGCGATCAGAAAGTGGGGAAAAGTTTTTCAGCAGAACATTAGGACGTTCGAAATCCCATTGAGGACGTGAGGAATCAAGACCATTTCTCCGTGGGCATTAGCAGCGACCATTTAAGCCTTGAATAGCCCTGTTTTGTGTAATCGTCCTCACACCCACGTGGACAGGGCGATCGATGCGACGACGACGCTGAGCCGTTGCCGTGGCGACTATTCTGTTGCTCCGCCAGTGGAGGGCGACGCCAGCGCCGTCGCTCTTTAAAAGATAAATTATCTACGGCATTAAACACCTTCCTATGGTTGAAATTCGAGAGCGAGCAAAAGGGATAGAAAATAAAAATGAAAATGGAAACAACTGTAACCTTAATTTGATTTAAAGCTTGGATGCCACAAATTAAATAAAATACTTAGTCTACGTATCTTTTAGTGTTTCTTCTTTCATATTAACCTTAATCGATGTGACCTTAGGAATTACTATAATGACTTCAATCACAAGAAGCTTTACATGGAAACGTGAGGAGGGAGAATCATATAATTATAGAAATTAACATTAAGAAATGAAAAAACTGCGAAGAATCCTTATAAAAAGATTATATAAAGACAACGTTTTAATGATTAATTCTGTAATTCAAAATCAATGAATCTACATTACGTGTTTTGTACAAAGTAACTTTTTTTTTTTTTTTTACAGAAAAACGTATTAAAAAAACTCAGTTTAATAAGTTGACATCTGACAAAACTGTGGATACGTGGATACTCACAATTGAAAGAACGAAAAACACCTGGTTATGCAATTTCGACAACAAGTTTATTTTATTCTTTCAGTCTCAATGTTCACTTAGGCTATATTACAATGAATCACAAACATTCTATGCGGGAACCGCGGAAATATCTTTCCATATCATGGTTTCAATGGCAGCAAGAATATGCCGTCGTTTTGATAAATTTTGGGATATAGTTGGAACATGAACAGCGTCGTTCACGTACTCCCCCCCCCCCCCCACTATACAGAGAATCGAATGGGCTACAATATTAGCTTAAAATACACAATATTGCCAAAAGTGCCTCCGAAGAAGCTCATACCGTCTGAAACGTCATTGAACGAAATAAAAGGCGCTGGAGGAGGATTGGAAACTCATATGCGTGTGTGAGACAGACAGCTCAGTGACTTCAAATGTGACTTGATCGTTGGATGCCAGCGTTGTGGAAAATCAATTTGTGAAATATCCGCCTTGCTACAGGTGTCGAAATCAACTGTAAAGCGACGTTGAAATAGAAAAGTCGAGGAAGTGAAAGGCCGAGGAAACTTACTGATCGCAGCCGGGGATATATGCATGTCCCCGATGGCAGCGATCACTCGTGAATTTCAAAATGAGCCGGGCGTCGTCGCTAGCAGCAGGGTTTCGTCGAGAGTTCAAAAGCGTAGGTTTCCACGGACGTACGGCCGCTCACAAATCGAACATCAGGGACTGTTGCAATGATGCAAAGCTTTCCGCCATTAGACTGTGGAACAGTGGAGACACATGCTTTGGAGTGATGAATCTCGCTTCACGATCTGGCAGTCCGATTAACGCGTCTGGGTTTGGCAGATGTCTGTGGAAGCTTCATTTCCGACTCCATTGTGCCAACTGTCAAGTTCGGTCGCGGAGGTATAACAGTGTGGGGTGTTTTTCGTGGTTTGGACTTGGTCCTTTAGTTTTTGTGACTGTAAAAGTGAACTTTGCTGCACTCTCAATCCTCTGGCAACATGACAACTGTTCGGTCTACACATCGAAGTTTATGCGGCCATGGTTTGAGGACATGGGTGTTCAAATACCGGACTGGCTTCACAGAGCCATCTAAACCCTATTGGGATCGATCATAAACCACGTGGCCAAAAAAATAATTCCTACGGCCAACTATCAAAGTCCTGGTGGAAAGTCTTCCCAGAAGTGTACAGTTGTTGCAAAAGGTGGACAGAGTCCTGTTAATGTGCCTCAGTAATATCGTATTCTGCAATAGTGGGTGTCCGAATACTTTTGGCCGTATAGTGGTGGGTGATGTAGAGAAGAGAATAAAGACTACCCAGTGAGCATAAGGCATTGGATATTTGTTGGCTTTTTTGTTGGGGACAGTTGGCCACGTTGGGGGAATGTTGATAGTTGACGCTCCAGGGGTGGCTCTACTTTGGGCCAACATGTTTCTCGAAAAAGTGTTGCCAACACAAAAAAAATTCCAGATAACGGCCAAAAACGGAAACCGGATAAAACATTACATTACCGGATACGTGTTTCAATGTGGATTAGAGGTTTTTTGATTGTTCCATTCTAGAGTTTTTGCTTAATTAAGATAAAACAGAGCAAAAATCCGCTAAAATCAATTGAATTCAATTGTACTAATGAAATTAAATCCGGATTAGAGTTTTTGCTTAATTCAGCGGATTTTTACATAATTTTTCTGTAAAAACTGCTAGGTTGGCAACACTGCTCGCAACACCAATCAAAGCGATCGCATATCTGTATCAGGAAAGATTATCAACTATTATTACTTACTGAAATAGGTTTATTTAAAATTTAAAGAATAAGTGTTAGATTTCTTCCAACATATTAATTATATAAAAATACTTCAGGTACGCGGATACCCTAGCTGGTGCGCACCTGTGATGCACGTGAGACAAGGTCATCTCTTGATTACGGAGTCAGCGCGATTAGCTGAAGATTCTTGGTTCGAGTCCAGGCTGTGGAATTCTCTTTCCTATTTTCATCAATAATTTTTTATGAATTTTGTTTTTGTTTACATTATCTTGTTGAAGAGTTAATTTATTAATTTTTATCAATATTGTTTAAAATGTTGGCATAATACTGGCAAGCATGATGAAAAAATGTACGCAAAATATTGAGTAACATGTAGAAAACGTGTTGGGTAACTGCAGAACAGATAATAGCAAAATGTTGGCAAACTTTTGGGCTACTGCAGTACAGATGGTGGCAAAACGTTGGCCCAATTGTAGGCCCAATGTCTTGCTAACTTATGCTCAACCATTGAGCCAACAGTTGGTCCACACTTATGTCCTCATTGGGTAAATTGCCCTGTACATATACAAGAAGGAAGCGAAAGGAAACAACAGCTAATGCTTCGGACGAGACTAAACAATGAATACGGACCTGCAAATAGAGGGTGTCCAGCAAAGGATTCACTGATTTGATTTTAAGAGTAAATATCTCGGAAACTGAGATCGATAGAAGAATGAAACAGGTGGTATGTTTATTTCGAAAGCCATAAAAATCTGATACAGAAATTTCAAAATTACTTGAAATGATAAATTAATTACAAATGTTGCTGGCAGGTGGCGCTGTGCGCAGTAATCGCAGTACAGAGTCCGAAAAATAGGCTATTTTTTGCAAGCGGCCATTGCAATCACATCACAATCGATTGCAAATGTGCGCCTTTTGCAGAGATGGTGCAAATGAAAAATGAAATTTCAGTACGCTACGTACGCTGTACTTTTGTAACTAATTGCAACTAATTTTGAAACTTCCGTATCAGATTTTTACGGCTTTCGAAATAAAGAGAGCACTTGTTTCATTCTTCTATCGATTTCCGTTTTCGAGATATTACTTTTAAAATCGGGGAATCCTTTGCTGGACACCCAGTACATACCTGGCTACTTCCACTCCCGCCGTCAAGCCATTTCTACTGGAGCTTTCCTGGTCACTATCATCGAAGCTCCTCCAAATAAAAAGGACTAGTGTTCTGGGATAATTCATGAAACTTCAGATGACAATTCAGAAGAAGTGAGGCATTTTACCCTCAGGCGTAGTCGTCTCCATGGTAACAAGGCAGCATGCTCACGAACACTACTACGACAATTTCTTTCGCAGTTATTTGTTCATCCACCCTATAACCGGATCTTGCAACCAGCAATTTTCATCTTTTTGCAGAGATTAAAGTGTAATTGGGGAATCATTCATTGATTTGAGGTCAAAGATGAAGTGATGAGTTTGCTGAACTCCCAGACGATGGTTTGGGGAATTAAGAGACCAGGGAAGTGCTTTAAGTCATGCAGCTCCAACCATTCCCAAACAATTCTGAATTCTGGCCTCTGACACGCTGGAATACAACTTGCTGGAAAAAAGTAGGAATGGCGATCCAGATGATATTTGGAACGGCGCTAGCTTAATAATAATAATAATAATAATAAGAAGAAGAAGAAGAAGAAGAAGAAGAAGAATAACAAAAGACAACAGTAATAATAAAAATAATACATGTAATAATAATATTAATAATGGTAATTAAGATGCATTTCTATCCAGATAAAATTTCTGAAGGTCTTCATCTGGCGGGGGGCACTAAGAGGGTTGTTTGATTAATTTGGTAGATTTATCTGAGTAGGTTTCTCAAGCGATGGTTGGCACATGACTCTTGAAATCACCTCGTGCCAAATTTTAGCTAGAATACTGGTGTACGTCACTTGCTGCATTCGGTTGAAGCGAACATTGTAGCAATTATCACAAAAAAATGTTTGTTCCACCAAAACATCACACAGATCCAAAATCGCAATGGGAAAACAGCAAGAATTGGGTTTCCAGTTAATTCCTTATCCATCATATTCTCTGGATTGGCCCAATGTGATTTCTTCTTGTTTCCAAACTTCAAAATTTGGCTCGATGGGAAAAAATTATTATCGCCGTTAATGATGATTTTGGAGACTTTGACGAATGCTCATTTTCAGAAAGAATGAAAAAATTGCAAACTCACAGGACTAAAAAAAAAACTATAGAAAACATTATGAAATAGAGACTATGTTAAAAATTAGAAAAAGAATTTTTCCAAAAAAACATTTTTAAGTATACTTTTACCCTACAATCTGTGTAGCAACAGGAGAACTTTTCCAGTAACAACAGAATACAGAATATAGCTCTGATAAAAAGAACTTTCCGCTTATAAGAGACGTTTTTTTTTTTCATTTTCCGGATTCTAAACAGAACATTCTCAAGCGGGGATGAGAAACTACAAAAAAATTCCACTGATTCAACAAAGGGCAGACAACGGTAAAGGAAATTAAGATGAATGTAATGATTAGGTGAGATCATAAATCCACCAATTGCAAACTGTCCAGAACGAGTGACCATTCCTTTCAGAAAAAATCATCCAGCAGTACATGAAAAGCCATCGCTCTTGAACATGAAGAGTCCAATCCATGGAAATGTGTCTAGAAGAATTTACTGGAATGTCACTAGAAGAGTTCGAGGAATGGGAAGAGTTGGTAGATCTGGAATGTCATGCATTTTAACTGACTCACAAGGAAAGCTTACGACGTGGTACCAACCGTTTCCTTGATGCTGGTCGCATTAAAACTAGACAAACAGGCGTCCTCAAACTTTTAATAATTCATGGATTTTTCAATTATTTTCAGATAATGCAGCAGCGGAAGATGCTCAATAAGTAAAAAATTGATTATACATGCTAAATAAGTAACACCCACGCTAATTGTGTAATTCAAGTTTGTCATATGACAAGACAGAAATGTGATAGTTTATGGAAATACGGTCCGCAGAATTATAGAGCTTATTTATTAGTTTTCTACAAATGACATTACTAATTTGTCAAGAAGTCTTTTCCCACAGTTTTGTTTATAATTCCATTTTGATATGTTATGGAATTCTGAAAAAAGCTTGAACTTACATTTATATTTTTGATAATAAAGAGCAATAACCTGATTTAGTCATATGAAAAAGAAATAAAACACTAATGATATCTCTTAAAAAAAAAGCCTATTAGAACTGCAAAAAATTATTTTTGTCTTTTTATCGATTAATGTTGCCATAAACGGATTTGGTATTTATGGTTTGTTCGTAAATGGGTATATTTAAATAAACCATTTAAAGTTTTTATTGGTTTGGAACTATTCCAGTTAATGGTTTTCTTCTCTAAGAAATTTAGGTTAATATCTATGGCCTAAACTGAAACACTACAATTCTTTCTTTCTGCTAATTTAAAAGTCAATATTTCCCACTTTTATCATTAATTCGAATGACTACTTAGTACGAGTGACTTTTAAGTTTATACTTTAAGCATCTTAAAGTAAAAAAATTGTAAGTTAAAATTTTTCAGTTGCCTGCATTTCTAATACTGAATGATTTTTGAAACTATTTGCTCAGTTTATTGTATAGAATGTATTATATGAATAAACTTTAAATCCAACAATACTATTTAAATCTGTGAGGATATTATTCTCTGTGCTATATAAGGATTATTATAGTCTGTTCAATAATAAAAAGAAACCGTACTGTCCAATTAATTTTCCAATTCCAGATTTTTTTAATAGTAACTTGCTATTAATTGAATTACCTCTTCTAATAATCCGTTAAAGATAAAAGGAGCCCTATCTAATTAAATCTTAACACTTATAACAAATACATTTTCAGATGATAGAAATTAAGTAATCTTAAATTAGTAACATGAATTAAATTTTATATTATATGAAAGATTTGTGAGCAATGTGAATGGTATTAGCCACATACAACTCAATACACTTATTACATAACAAGTGAACCGCTATATTGATATCAGAGCATGAATTTCTGTGTGACTGGAGATAAGCAGAATTTATTTTACAGAAATGTCATCAATGAAATTCCGGAACGGCGGACGTAAATCGAGGCGAACGTAAAACGAAACCCGATTTCCCATAGGTCCCCATTATAAAAAATTTAATCCGTTCCGGACAGAAAAGTGACTCCCGCTCAAAAAATGTATTCCTGCATTAAAAAAAGGCATAAATAATGCACTCACCAATAGTGTTGTTGGAGTAAATTTTTCTTATTTTTGTAGTTACTCATATGATTTATTTTTCTTGAGACAATTCCATAGTTAAATTAAAATAAATAAGCCATGCTAACAGCAAAAAAAATTATGAAGACAAAAAAAAACATATCTATATAAAACAATAAGCTCGAGCTCGGCAGTGAGCACATTATTTTCTATTGTTAACAGCTCAATTGAAAATAAACATTAAAATCAAAAAATTATTCAACATATGACCCCTTTTTTTATTTTTATGTTGTTTTTCTTAAGTTAAAAACCAATGACTAAATAAATTGTTTCTTCTCTGTATTGAAAATGATTTAGTCAAGTAATCTGCAATGTTATCCTTTCCTGGAATAAATTGTAATTTATATTTTTCTTCTTGAATCAATTCCTTAATAAAATGATACTTGAGGTGGATATGTTTAGTTTTGTTGTTTTCAAGCGGATTCTTTGAAAAGCTAATCGCTGCATTATTGTCTGTATAGATGTCGACCTCTTCAGGGTTTAAATTACATAACCTGGTTTCTTTGAGTACAGAATATAACCAGTGCGTTTCTTTTATGGCATCCGTGAGAGCAATAAATTCTGCTTCCATTGAAGATAATGCTATGCACTTTTGTTTTAAGGTTTTCCATGATACTGGAATTCCTCCTAGACAAATAACATATCCAGTTACAGATTTTCTGGTTTTCTGGTCTGTTGCCCAGCTTGCATCAGAGTAGCATCTTAATGACATTTCATTGGTGGTCATGTTAAGACTTTGATGCTTTGTTTCGTAAACATAGTTCATTAGTCTTACTACAGCTTGACATGCAGATGTATAAGGTTTATCATTAAATTGTGATAGGTAGTTTACCGCAAAACTTATATCTGGCCTTGTCCTTGAAGCTATAAACTGCAAAATTCCAATATATGTTCTAAATGGAAAATTTATGTCGATTTGATCTTCTGAGTTCACTTGAAATCCCGTTGCAATCGGTAGTGAAGAATGAAATTTCGGAATTTGAATTCTTTTATAAACTTTTTCTATATACGTTAATTGGTTGATGGAAGTGTATTTCTTCATTGTATGAAATTCTACTCCCAAAAATTTCTGGATAGGTCCTAATTTTTTGAGTTCAAGTACCTTTGTTAGCTTCTGTAGGGCGTTTTCTAACATTGTTTCAGTTTTGGCAAAAACTGCTATGTCGTCGACATAAACTAATAATAACACTGCTTGTTTCCAAGTATAGATACAATTGGCTCTCTGTATCTTAGTGAATCCTTGGTTGATTATTAATTGATCTAGATGATGGAACCATTGTCGTCCAGATTGTTTTAATCCATATAGAGATTTTTTTAGTAGGCAAACGTTTGTTCTATTTTGGCAGTAACCTTGTGGTTGTTCCATGTAGATCGGATAATCAATGTCACCATATAAATATGCATTCCTTACGTCTATTTGATAGTGTTTCCATCCTTTTATTGAGACTAGAAAAACAAAGAATAGTCTGATAATGCTGAAATCAACCACGGGACTGAATATTTCATCATAATCAACTTTATATTTTTGTCTGTGTCCTCCTGCGACAAGACGTGCTCTGTATTGTTGGATGTTACCATCTATATCTCGTTTTTTGACGAAAACCCATCTATTATTGATGACTTTTTGATTAGACGGTCTTTCAACTAAGTCCCATACATCTCTCTGTTTCATCATTTTTATTTCATCGTCCATAGCTGCTTTCCACTGTTTGCATTCGTCGCTACTGATGGCTTCGCCATATGTCTGTGGCAAATCGTTGTCGGCTAGTCATAATCGATCAGCAAATGATGGTTGTTCATTATCATCAGAAAAATATTCAGACTCTGACTTGTCATTTGTTTCATTCTTTCTTGGCTCTCGGAAGTTGAAATCCGTAGGGTCAAAATGTAATTTTTGTTGATTACAAAACCTTTTAACTCCTTTGAGTGAAGTTAAGCGCTCACTTCTCTTTCCATCTTCAAATCTTGCATAGTAATACACGTAGTTGCGTTGATTTGATGCTGGTTTAACTTCTCTTTCCCACGTAATTTGACGTTGTGGAGGAAGTTTTGTAATTGATGTAGAGTGTTGACTTTTCGCTTGTACAGAGGTATTTGGAGATGCAATTATTTTTGTTGGCATCTTATCGTTGTCATCATTATTTGATTCATCCGATGACTCATCTTCTGAAGAAATATCAGAGTTATCCCTTTCTCGAAAAAGGTCCAGCACGCTTTTCAGTTCCTTTTTTGTTGAATCGCGTTGTCCTTTGTAAATTTGTTCTTCATGAAATTTCACATGAATTGTCTCAACAATTTTTCTTTTTGAAGGATACCAAATACGATAGCCTTTTGTACGTATGGCATATCCTACCATAATTCCTTCTGCAGCAGTTGGTTGTAACTTGTTACGTTGTTGTTTTGGAATATACGTATATGCTTTACATCCAAAACGACGAAGATGACTTACTGGTGGTATATTACCTGTCCATAATTCCATAGGCGTTTTCTCTTTATGTTGTTGAACAGTGCGATTACGCAAGTATGTAGCTGTAATGAGTGCTTCATCCCACATAAATGCAGGAACGCCAGAATCGATGAGGAGTGCTCTTGTCATTTCTATAACAGTTCTGTTGTACCTTTCTGCAATCCCGTTCTGCTCTGGTGTATAAGTTGAAGTACGTTCATGTTTTATACCTGTCTCTGTGGCAAGCTTAGAGAATTGCTTGTTGCAGAACTCTAGTCCATTATCAGTTCTAATTATTTGCAATTTCTTTCCTGTTTGTCGTTCTACTCGCCGCAAATGTTTGTTAAAAACATCGAACACTTGTGATTTATCTTTGATGGGGAAAACCGCTGCTTTACCTGAATATTCATCGATAAAGGTAAAGAAATACTTATTTTGGTGTATACTTTCTACAGGAGCTGGTCCCCACAAATCCATATGTACCCTTTGTAGAACATCTGACGTGCTTTTTGGGGTACTTTTGAAAGTATTCCTTGTCATTTTTGATAATTTGCAAACTCTACAATTACTATCTTCTTTGCCAGTTGCCTCCATACCTTTTACCATCTTTTTCTTTAGCATATTTGACAGTACGGCATAGTTAACATGTCCATAGCGTTGATGCCACCTGGTGAGTTGTGGTTTAATAAAATTACAATGTGGTAAGCTTCTTTTATTATTATTATTTCTCATCAGTGATTTGTTTCTTTGTTGGTGTTTTAAGGTTGTCAATTGAAAAAAATTTATTTCCTTTTTGGCTATAGCTTGCAAGTTTCCTTGGGGAGAATAAATTTTCACTTGGTCATTTTTAATTATTGCTGATGATTTTGCATTGTTCATCTTTATGCCAGACAAAAGGTTCATGCACAATCCTGGTGCATATATAACATCAGTTAGAATAATATCATTAATATTCTTTCCAACTTTGACTTGTATTGTAACTTCACCTCTTCCATGTGAATCTACTGTGATACCTTCTTGAGCAAGTTGAACTTTCTCCTTTTTTTCTAGGAAGTTGTAGAACAATGATTTTTCAAAACAAAAATGATTAGTTGCTGCAGTGTCAAAAATCCATTTGTTGGGATTTTTTTTGGTACTCAACTGATGTACTTAATATTGTTAGCCACGTGCTAGGTTTATATTTAGACTTGTTTTTATTATGGGTACAGTCTTTAGAAAAATGTCCTCTTTTATTACAGGTAAAACACCTAAATTCTCCATAGCTTGTTTTAGGCTTAGTTTGTTCCTTTTTAGATGACCCCTTAGCTGGTATCTGTTTAGACTGTCCTTTTTGTTTGGATCGTATTGCCTTCTGCTTGGTGTAAGCGGAGAAAACTTCAGAGGTATTATTCTCTTCTTTACGAAGGAGCAGTCGTTCTTCTTCAGCAATCAATGGCTGCAATATTTCATCTAAAGAAAATTTCTCTGATGGGAGATTATACAGAGATTGTACTACAATATCATATTCTTGTGGCAGACTATGTATGGCCAAGTAAGCTGCTACTTCTGACCATTTGATCCCTGATTCCGTGAGTTCTGTAAACTTCTTATTTACTCGGGCAATCCACACTGGAATAGCCTCAGAATTAGTAGAATCATATTCCATTTTTATAAAGTCTTGAAGTAATTTGTTGGTGTGAGCCCTTGATTTGAGCTCAAACATTAATTGTAATTTTTCCCATGCTTTTTTAGCATCATTGTAATCTTCTATAATGAGAGCTACAGATTCTGTTACTGTTAACAAAATAAGTGAAAGTGCTTGTGCTTTTCTAATTTCATAGGACTCAACTGTCTTTGCAGAAGCCGTCTCACTCGGATGAATTTCACTTCCATCAATAATTCCCCAACATCGGTGAAATTGAAGGAGTGCTTTCATTTGTCTCTTCCAACTTGTCCAGTTCATTTTTCCTTCTAATTTGTTGACTATCTCTAGCGAGATGGTTGGTTTAGAAGTAGCCATATCGTAATAAATGATAAAAAATTTAGGACTACCTTAATTTGCCTGTTCAACGTGATTCTTGGTTGACAAATATAAGCTTGAAGATATGCAAAGGCCCATAACCTGTTGGAGTAAATTTTTCTTATTTTTGTAGTTACTCATATGATTTATTTTTCTTGAGACAATTCCATAGTTAAATTAAAATAAATAAGCCATGCTAACAGCAAAAAAAATTATGAAGACAAAAAAAAACATATCTATATAAAACAATAAGCTCGAGCTCGGCAGTGAGCACATTATTTTCTATTGTTAACAGCTCAATTGAAAATAAACATTAAAATCAAAAAATTATTCAACAAGTGTATATGTTATTAATATAGTATTACACAATAAAATCTAAGTTATAACCAGCGCAAATAAGAAATAATTTTGCTGCCTTTAAAAAATTCGTGAGTGAAGGGGTTAACTGAGAAAAGGCAAGAAAACATTTTGAATTAAAAGAAAACAACAACTAGGCCTAAAACACTTAAAAAATGAAAGAAGACAACACAGGAACACTGAACACATACTGTATAGTAATTTTAATTTAACAACAGCAAACAACCAAAAAACACCCCAAACACTTTTGCTGCTTTTTTTTAATACTGTTTTTACCATTCTACAGGAAAACGCCATATTGCGCATCTGTGCCCTTGAATTTTTGCGCGCAGGCAAACGGCGGGTGCGAACGTAAGGCGGGACGTTAAACAAATCCACGGACGTAAAACGGGGGTTTTTCAGACGTCCGCCGGCGGACGTAAGACGGGGGGGGGGGGGGTACTGTATGTTGTCAGTTAAAGACTTCCAAACTACAAGGTAAATGAGCTACATTCAAAAATGTTATGTACACAATATACCGGGTGATCCAAAAGTGTTTACATTTTTTTACATTGCTAACGATATTTTCAGTGTTGCGCGTGCTTCGTGATTCTTATGAAAGCATTGAATTGCTGGAAAGCAAACTTTGAAAATGTCGTTAACAATGTAAAAAAATGTAACACACTTTTGGATCACCCGGTATATGTACTAGGCATAATCATTCATTTTCAGATATTATCATAGAACAAAGCTGGAAAGGATATTTTAAAAGGTTATTACATTATAAAAATACAACAAAAACACAGTTCTAATAACAACCTCTCTATTAATAATCTGTAATAAATTACTTGTTACAGATTAATCACTTGTTATTTATTTATCATTTGTACTTTTAACATAAACGAAATTTCATAAGCCTTAAAAATTTCTTTCTAAATGAAAATACTACATATCCAAAATTTAAATTGTAAATTATTGACTAATTAAAATACATAATTGTAAATGAATAAAAGAGGAAAAAGTATTCTTCCTTCTGAAACTGCAGTGTTAGCCGTGGTATAAGATTATTTAAATATACAATAAAAATACCAATAAGTACTCGTCAACATATCAATGAAGCCTTTAAATTTTTTTAAACGTAGTCATACTGAATGGTCTTGGAAAGGTTAATTTAATTAGGTGGGAATGCAAAACACCAGATACAGATTAAATAACGTTTATTCACAGTTTAATAAAAAAAGGTATGATTTACAATGCTGATCACTTGTCAGCCTTATCTGATGTAAATAGTAAACCAAACAAATAACAATTAAATGCCTTCACGCAGTAACAGAGTCGACCGCAGTGGAAACATACAAGGGCACCTTCGCCCATGATTGCGCTGACGGTCCGGTTGTCGTCCGTCTCGGAGAGCAACTTGCCACGCGCTTGACATTACTATCGCTTATTATACGGAAAATAATAAACCTTGTGAAACAACGCATTAAAAAAAGCAAACGAAAAATATAAAATGAAATTTGATCGAATGCATACAAAGTGGAGACCAAAATTAGGAGAACAGGTACAGGCAAATCGAATGTTACGATTAAAGGGGCGGCAAGGTAGAAAACTGTTTCCTGGATATGTAGGGCGATTTAAGGTTATAAAAATATTTAGAGAGGTAACACTTAAGGTGGCGTTACTGCCTAAATACAAAGTCAGAGGTAATTCCTTCCATATTTCATTCTTAAGGAGATATTTTGAGTGCAAGAAAACGAAGCGAACGCCTGGGCCCATATTTGACCCTAAATATAAAGACGTTTTTAAACTAGAGAGACTTCTAGACGTCAAAGGGAAAACACCCCAAAGGAAGTTTCTTGTTAAAGGGGCAGGGTATGTGGTTCCAACATGGGAACCTGAAAAGAACTTGCATAGATGTCAGGAGTTAGTGGTGCTGTTTTTTTGAAAAAGAAAGACAAAAGAAAGTAGAAAAGAAGGGGGCAGAGGTTGTAGTGTCATAAATCCCTTGTTCTTGTGAATGGGCCCCAGGGATTGTGTCAACAATTTTAGGGGAGGAAATAAGCAGATGTTATGGAGAATCGGGGCAGCATGAGAAGTTAGGTAATAGACAGAGAAAAGATCGTCGGAGATAAAGCAGATGACGCAAGAGAGAGAGAGGCCATAGTGGAACAGTATCAGAGGATGAGAAAAGGAAATTCATCTCTGCATCACGCAACCAAGGAAACGGGATGGTCAATTAGAGAGATGTAAAGGAGAAAGCGCAGCAAAGGTGGAGAAGTTAGAGAGAGCTGTGAGCTGATTGGCTGGGGATGGAAAGAAAGGGGGCCAACCAATGACCACGCAGGGGATATCAAAATGAAAAATAAGAAAAATGAAAAAGAGGAGAATGGAATGAGATTTCGAAGAGAATGGAGGTCCCGAGAGAGAGGTTCGAGGACGTTGTCAGCCAATCTTCCTGGGTGTCCCGTGTATGAAGCCCATTCGGCGAAAGCATGAGCGGACCAAGTAAAGGTAAAATACTATTCTCGTATTTTACTCATTTTTTACGGTCTGGGTTCGACTTGTCTCAAAATTCAGATAAAAACGGGTATGCGTGGACATCACATAAAGAAGAGAGGCGTAACATCGAACCAGTTGAAGAGACATTAAAAATTTCTATTAATGCCTCGACTCTCTCCGCCGCACAAGCGAACATTGGTTTTAGCAGAGATGTTTGCGAGATTGATACGCAACTTGAGTCCGAATAATATGGGTGACATAGAAAGCATCGAATTGAGAGGATAAGAAGAATTGCGTCGGATGCTGACCTATGTTAGCTAAATAGGACAGCTCCAGAACTGTTACGGAGAGCGAAGTCAGTGGCGTCATTATGAAAAACTTGGCAAGGCGGCAAGAAACCAGATAGTGGAAAATTAAACATAATTCTTCTGGAGAACAATGCCAGGGCGAGAACGGAAGTGGACGTATCTTCCCCCCGCAAAAAGAGATTTATTACTTTGATCAACTCATACTAGTATTATGCATAATGGCTAAACAAAATGATTAATGCTTAAAAAGAATTATTACTTCAGCCAAATCGTACTAGTTATTAATCGCTCTGACCATAACATATCCATCAAATGCACGGCGTGAAGATTAATGGGTCGTCAAATTGAGCATTGAGCGACCCCCCCCCCTAATCTTACTCTTCACTCATGCTCAATTGCGCCTGTCGAGCTCCAACGATCATGCCTCGTTCAAAGTCGGTCAAATCCTTGGATTTACCCATATTCAGTCTACTTCTGCTGCTGACTGCAACTTTGATCCAATGCATCCCTTTTATACACCGCTTCGGCCTGTTCCTTTGTTTGGGTGTCACTGGGAGGCAGATCCATTTTCCGTAAGAGGTGTCTCTAATAAATTGGTCGTTGAGTGTACATGAGATAAACGCTTTAAGCCAAAAAATAAAACTGTCGCATCGGTCTTGATGCGTTTTCACCTTCAAGTTAATCACTGCTCTTTAAGAGTGTAGGTAATGCAGTGATACTAAAAGAGGTCTCGTAGAGCACCGTTGATAAAATGAATATGATTGCCTCCTATGAGTTTAACTTGTTACACATATTTTTCAATTCAATATTGCAGACAAAAATTGATGGAGAAAACTTATCCTCAGACATGATTTGTGACGTCACATGGGTTGACTGACATTTTAGTAGCAACGTAAGAAGCGAAAACTTTTGTATATTATCTAAGAGATGTTATTTCATTTGACAAAATTTTTAAAAATCTTGCACAGACGCCATTAACCTTGCATAACCTCCTTTTCACAAATAAAAAGTCTCCACAACAAAATAATTTACGACAGCACTTAATGTAAATTATTACATATTTTCAACGAGCTAATAAAAATAAATAATTGACCCATCTTCCTAAACAATCAGTAAACGGAAAAAGTCAACCCTAAATTGAAGACTAAGAAGTACGAGAAAATTTGACAAACGATTAATATTGGATTCAGTTTATTAAATTCTTGGTAAATCGAAAAAAAAATATAATTAGAATTAATAATGCTTTTTACTAAGATCCTCTTCTTTCTTAAATTTTGTGTGCCTTTATTCCATCACGTTCGTGGAAAAGAAATAAATTGTTTTTATAAAAATATTATGTTTAAAATTATAACATAAAAATATTTGATAACTGTATGATGAATCATTGTTAGAATTATAGGAACGAACTCTTTTTACGACAATCAGTTTGAATAACACATTACATTGTTGTATTCACGTGAGTAAGAACATAGATGGCAGTATACAGATGAACATTTTAGCATGTATTTCATTTCAAAATCCGAATGACTATAACATGTTGTTTAGAGGGAATCTAATTCAAAATCCATTTTAGTCAAACATAAGATGTAAGTACATTATAGAAACAGTTGTTTAAAATAATGTATAATTACTGGTTAGTAACCTCGCAAAAATATAAGCTTCTTTCTTTACAGATGGTTGAACAATCCTTTACAGCAGTTTTGCGCAGATACTCCCTACGCTCTTTAGAGTTTCATAAGTTTCAGCAAAGTGACTGATATGGTATTGCTAGTGTATGATTCTAAATTCGATGCACAGTATACGAGATTTAGACATTACAGTTATCATGGGAATCGACAGGTGAGGAACTGAGGGCATCCATCGGACTGCCCAAAAGAATTTTGATAAGAGGGGAAATCAGTAATTTGGTTACAAATGGATATAGATATGAAACAAATACGAATATTGATTTGAAAACAACTTTTATTTCTCCGCATAATGTCCCTGTACACAAGCCGCTCAAAAGCAGTAAGATAAAATTCTCTGGGATTCGGCCCGAACCAGGCAATGACTTCCCTTTGTGCAGTTTGATTGTGGCTTCGATTAAGAGGATCAAACAGCTTCGTCGTAGGGAAAGTGTTCACCCGAAAGATGTTTAAGAGGGCCGAACAAATAAGAGCTGCTTGGAGCAAGGTTAAGACTTTCCATTTGAACTTTCTCAGCATCTCAGTTGTCATGTTGGCAGTAAGAGGATGTTTAGTTTTCTGGTATTACGAGTGCATACTGCTTATCATATACTTTGCTTCTCGTGACTTCCATTCGTTCGGTCCTCTTAAACATAAAAAAGGAAATCACCGCCTGCCCAAAGAATTTTACCTTACTGGTTTTGAGGAGCTTGTGAAACGATGGCATTAGTGCTGCCTTTACTTTCTTACTGACTTCCCCTCGTACAAACTATGGGAATAATTAATAATTATAATTGATTTCCCCTCCTTTAATGATTATTTTTTTCTGAACTTTTTCAATTCAGTCAAGAGAAATGCTGGATATACTTATACAACAAAAGCGACCACAAATCTTTTAGTCGAAACGTGTGATTTGGACAATGAATCAGCTTTGAAAAATGTTCCAGAAGCATGAAAGTTTTCGAAAGAATGTCAAAACATTGTCACAGCTTCCAATAATTCATCATGAACAAAAACCATTTACTTTCTGATGGGTCATTGTAAGAATGTCAAAAATACACTTTCAATTACACATTTGTTTGTAAGTGGTATTATTTAAAGGAATATGGCAAAATATTCCGTCAATAACCCATCGGTTTGTAAATGATTTGTGATGATGAATTATTGGAAGCTGTGGCACTCGAATGTACAGATTGGCTCGTACTGGATGTTGAGTCAAAAGCTGTTACAACCGGAGGACTCAAATGGCTTCGTATGAAGATTAGCAATGCTCATGACGATTCAGTATGATGTCAAAATCTTTAAAAGATTACCTTACGCCTCGGTAAGGATTATCTTTTGGAAGGTATTGGATTTCTTCTGCTGCATTTGCAAATCTTGCTTTGAAACTGACCAAATTGAAAAATTGCACGACAAGACTAATGAAGAGAAACCATTCCAACTTCGAGAGGTTTGTTACGATGGAAGCTTTAACTTTCCCTCTCCTTCTGCAATAGCGAAGAGGTGTCCATTTATATCAAGATTAAGTATATGTAACACTTCTAGTGTTGACTTCATGAGCTTTGAATGCATACACCATTTGAAGATAGTCGCATGAAGTCATTTGCTTAAATTTGATATAGATATCAAAATGGGGAAAGGTATGGATGTCTTATCTCTCCTAGACCAAGACGATATAGACTTTAAAATCATAGATCAACACTGTGCCAATTTGACTAAATTGTACTGCTTTTTTTTCCCTAGAGGAGCAAAAATACTACCGCGCAATCCATTGGCCAATCTTACTCTAGTTCACATTTCAAAAGAAAATTTGTCAAACTTGCAATCATTATGTAATAGATTACTTTTAAAATAATAAAATAAAATCATCATTAAATCCCTTTTAGATGCTATTTCAATTAATTTTTACTATGCACGGAGGTTGAGTCAAAAGTAGTGGCCGATCACCGCGCAAACTTTGAAATGGGCACCAGACAGGAACCACTCATTGCTAATCTTCAAAGTAAGCCCTCACGAAAACACTCCTCCGGTTTCTGGGCGAAAAAGTTACGTACGGCGTCTTCAACCTCGCTGACATTGGCGAAGCAGGAAGTGCGCCATGGAGCGGAAGAGATGGTAGTCGGAAGGTGCCAGGTCGGGGCTGTATGCTGGATGTGGCAGAACCTCGATTTTTTTTTTCCATCAATTGACGACACCCGTTGTTGTGCTTGCGCGGGCGTCTGTTCGTGGGGCACAACTCTGCAGCTCCTGTTGACCTTTCCCACGGCGTGCAGATATCGAACCACACTCGATTGTGATGTCCCGATGTCCGCCAATAGTCCACGGGTGGTGCTGCCTGGGTTGGCCTCCACTTGTTGCCATTGGGGTGCGTCATCCACTTCTTTGGGTCTTCCGCTCCTTGGCGCATCTTCCAGGCCCATGTCTCCAGACGAAAAGCGGGAGAACCACTGTCGTGGTATCCGTTCATTGGTCGCACACTGACCTTCCACCCTGCAAATTTCGGCGGCTGCAGCTTGCGCACTGGTCCCTTTTTTGCAATAGTGACGAAGGAACCCGTGTATCACCATTTTTCTGCCATATTTTTACACTGGCTGACGCAGGTGGAACAGTGTCTGTGGCATTCAAGTTCGTACTTACGTTTCTTCCCACTCTTTTCTCTTAATAAACTGCGTTATACCCTTGTAGTAAATGATCTTCGCCACGAATTCGTCAAACTCTACT